>JAPKLW010000031.1:562723-613892 GCA_026898455.1 Plectranthus barbatus | reverse complement strand
GATCATGTAAGAAAAAGTCCCCTGAGAGAAAAAGAATGAATCATATCCATCAGATCTTAATAAATCAATGGTTGATATAAAATCAAGCAACAAATCAAACACAATCAAGCAACACAATTCAAGCAACAACTAAAACACAATCAAGCAATTGTTTGATTGTATTTTAATTGTTACTTGATTGCATATCAACCATTGATTTATTTAGATCTAATAGATATGATTTATTCTTTTTTCTCACATGATGATTTTTTCTCACATGATCCCTCCTCTCTCTCTCTCTCTCTCTCTCTCTCTATATATATATATATATATATATATAGAGTTATGTTCAAATCTGAACTAAATACCATGAATGAACAATGACCTATAATCTAACCATTAATTTTTTTAATCTGATGGTTATAATAATGACACGTGGCAGTCATTATATTTTTTTATTTATTTGAAAGAGCGTTTTAGGTAGTAAATATTATTACATTTTTTAGTAGATTTAATTATTATGGTAGTTACCTAATTTCTTGGGATTTAAATTATTAAGTTTTTTATATAAAAATCTTCACCTCCACTTTCTCGTAACCTCTCTCTACCCACCGCCTGCACTCCACATCCCTCACCATCTTCAGCCTCCATTCTCCACCATCTGCCGCTGCTTCGCCACCTCCACTTTCTCGTACCTAATCTCCCTTCATCAGTCGTCTTCCTCTTCCTACCCACTGCCTGCACTCCACATCCCTCACCATCTTCATCCTCTTCGGCCTCCATTGCTGCTGCCGTCGTTGCCATCACAGAGAAATTCCTCTACATCACGCTGCCGGGGCCGGACTGCTTAGAACTGGAACCCACCGGCACCGTCCATGTGAGACTCAGAGAGTGTTTCTCCGCCCGCCGCTGGCTTCACCAACGTCCGCTCCGCCCTCACCAACGCGAAGCTGGGAGTCGCCATGGCAGTCGTGGGAGGGGAAGATATTTATGTTTTTTTTCATGTTTAAATTGATTGAGGCTGCATCTAAGCATTCTTCATCAGAATCCACATATTCAGGATTCGAATCATTGTTATTTTAAATGTGAGTCATTTTTTTTGAATAAATATGTCATTGTTCGAATTCCTGTTTAATGGATTGATAATTGTTTATTTATTTTCTACATTGTGTGAACTCAGTTAATATGTAGCATTGTACGCTATTTATATTATCATTGTTACCGGTATTAAATATCATTTTATCAAAATTATCGTTTTAATCTTAATTAATTTATAATACACCTTTAAGATCATTGTTATCTTTATTCAATATCATTGTACGAATAATTAAAATTTTTTATACATTTATCGATAATATATTAGTAGAAGTTGACAGAATTACCTTACAATGATACACAAAGCCATAAATAATGACACATAAAGCCATAAACAATGATAACGATTAACTTAAGATTATGGAATAAATCGTGGTGTATTTCTCTTTCCAATTTATATGATAATAATGAAAAAAATCGTGGTGGATTTGATTTGGTAACTGAATCCGAAAAATCAGCATACATATTTAATTCCATTTCAATTTTTTCCCGATTAGGACTAATTTGCCCTTTCAATGATAGAAGAAGTTAACAACAATGATAAATGGCAACAGAAAATCTGGGACGTCTATTTTCGAAATCAAGGGCTAGATTTTGGTCTTTGTTCATTCATGGACACATGTTCAGCCATGAATGCACCTATATATATATATATATATATATATATATATATATATATATAAGGGCTTAATCAGATGAAAATAGAGAATATGAAAATACTACATTATATTATCACTATATTTCATTTTAACATCAAATCCATTCATTGAAAAAATACTTCATTTTAATATCAAAATAATTCATTTTCATTTTATCTTACATTTTCTTCATTTTATCTTCGATTTCCTTCATTGTACTTTTTAGATTTCAGTTTTTCTAAAATATTGTTCACTTTTATCTTTAGTTTTGTTCATTTTATCTTAAAATTATTTCATTATCTATTCTCATGTTCTCACGGTGAGAAAGGTCTTAACGTGAGAAAGTAAGAAAGATATTTGATTACGTTCATGAGGTTGCTTGATTGTATTTCAGATTGTTGCTTGGTTGTGTTTTAATTGTTGTTTGATTGTTTTGTTGCTTAATTATGTTTTAATTGTTGAGCGTTTTTTTTTTTTTTTTTTTTACACTCTTACATTTTTACGAATTTTGATTTTATGTAGCTTTTTTTAACAAGACCCAGAATTTCTGAATCTTCGTTTTCCTGCACCCAAAATGGAGCAGCACTCTGCACTCCCCGCGTGCCCAATAAATATTACTCTTTCTGTCATGGAAAAATTGACAAATCAAATTCACAATAACTGAAATGGTATTTCACAAATTTTGTAAGCACGTGAATGCGATATGAAATTCGCATTATGAGTTTTCAACCTCAAAAAAGTAAGTCATTCACGGTTTTTTTTTAAAATTAATTTAGTCTATATTGAAGGCATTTTTTTTTAATTGAAAATAGTGTATGTTAATTTTAAAATTTCACAATATGCATGCGATGTTAATAAATAAGTTGATTAAAAGGCTATACCTGAAATCAGAGAGATGGATTTGTTTGTCTATCTAGCCATAAAGTTTTGGAAAATTTTATAATTAAGGGTTAATTAAATTTGAATGACGGACTATTAAAAAATATTTTAACAGTGTCCATTTTATTTATAAAACTTGTAAATTAAATGACTTGGGAATAATCGCTCTTTAGTTTTAAACAAATAAATTAAAGAGTTTGGATGATCTTTCAACTACAATACTAACTTTTAGTTTCTTCCAATAGACTTTCTAAATTCTTCAATAAAGTATTTCAAACTAATTCTCATCGGAATTTATTGTTGGAATTATGATTAATTTGAATAATTCCTGAGTATTATAATTATGTGGAAGAACATAGAATTTCTCATATCTAAATTTTGGAGAGAGTGTGTACAAAAGACTATATTTATATTTAGTGAAATAGTGTTGAACATGTTCAAATTTGTGGGTGAAATACCTAAGTACTCATACCCCTTTTAAGGTACGAAGGACCAAGGGTCTTCGAGGCACGAAAAGCTTTACTCTTAAGAGTGTTTTCTCATCAAGGCACTTGCTCGAATGGCCTATTTGAAATGAAGCAAAGGACATGACTTTGAAGGGAAAAATCTACGAAAGAATTTTTCATGAGAGACTTTGCATGAAAGAAAAATTTGCGAAGGGATATTCCATGAAGGACTTTTCCCGAAGGAAATGTTCACAAAGGGAATATCCACGAAGAAGAAAAACTTAATGGTTAACTGGAGCACTAACTGTCTCCTAATCATTATGAGAATGTGGGTAGCAGTTACCAATGTCGTGGAGGCAGTTACACGACATGGTGAAGGGCCACATCACTACACACCACCTTCTATAAATTTTGGAAAACCCCGAGTAGAACCAAGCCTATAAAGAGGTATGTGTTAGGTTTATTTGCATGCACAAGCATCAAAGAAAATCGTTCTTTGAACCTCTGCCGCTTAGTCATTATCTTCGTTCAGTTCACTTAAGCCTTCGTGTTCATGGTGCTACTATATGAGGGATGAAATCGTTTTATCTTTGGGGACAATACGCCGGACCAAGAGTACTTTTGAGGCGTAAATTATCTTGCGGGTAGAGGTCTTCCTCGACTCAGTTCGTGGTTCTTTTTACTTTGTTGAATTTCGTCCCAGGTACTTATTTTGCATACATTGTAATATTTCGTAATAGGTTACTTTATGGAATCGTTGTTTTAGTAGTAACTAATGGTGATTAATCACCTTCAAAGTTGAGCTTAGCTAGACCTTCGATCTATTTATTGTAACAATCGCAGGACAATTAATTTTGTATCAAAAACCTACTCATATAGGTAGACACACAACGAGTTCTTCTCCTCCAACTTGCAGCCCCCGAAGGACTCTCCCTCGTGACACTACTCCTTCTTGAGGCTCTATTGATAGTGCACGAAGGGCCTCCGATGACCTTTGAAAGATCCCCTTTGACTTCACTACTCTCTCTTATCAGCCAGTTACCTCTATGATGATGCATCATAAAATGATAGCTGAAAAGCCTACCAAGTTCAACATAACTAATTTCAAGATGTGGCAGCAAAAATGGTCTTCTCCCACAAACCTTGGGACCGGTGAATACTTACGAGAGGAGAAACCAGTACTTAACGACAGAGACACTGACTTCAACAAAGGATCGCCTTCGATCAATGGTGTCATTACTACAAGAATTTTCTCCTCAGTTACTTGGTAGATTCATTTTACGTATACCTGAACATTCCAAGTGTTCAAGAGCTCTAAGATATACTCAAGAAAACCTATAAGACTAAGGATAACTACGAAGAAGTACATGGTGGCCCGATATCTATCATTTTAGATGGTAGATGGGCATTCGGTGGCAGAATAAGTGCAGGAGTTCCAACTCTTGTTGCACAATGTTCATGCCAAAAGAATGATTGTTCCTAATGTGTTTAACGTTGCGGTGGTGATCGAGAAGTTTCCCTATTCGTGGAAGGACTTCAAGATTTACCTGAAGCACAAGCGAAAGACAATGTCTCTTGAAGACTTGATTGTCATGCTTTTAATATATGAGGACAATCGAATTACTAAAGACCTGAGGCCATCTACGTGACAAATCAAAGAGAGTGGTTCATTGACACGGGGGTAACGTGTTAAGTAGCCTCTGAGAGGAATGCCTTCTCCACCTACAAGACAATAGAAGGGAGAAAGTTGTACATGAGAATGAAGCCTCATTTGATGTTGTTGGAGTGGGAAATGTGGTGCTGAGGCTCAAGAGTGGCAAGGAACTCATTCTGAAAGATTTTCTACATGCCTCAAACATCCATAAATAAAACCAAGTGCAGTTCATTGCTAGTGAGCCCTGGGTTCAAGCTCATCGTCGTGGCAGAGAAGGTCTACTCAGTAAGTTTGGAAAGTTCATAGATAGAAGATATGTTGGTCCCGAGATCAGAGTGTTTTTATATGAAGCGAAAGAATTTTAATGTGTTTGCACTCTGAAAACTGAAACTCAGTTTTCAGTTTCCGAAAAACTTGATTTGGCTAAACTTTGTCTCAAATAGATTTAAATTTCAGTTTTCAGTTATACACTTCAATACTTAGAAAGTATTGAAGGTTTCAAATAAGCTTGAAAAGTTGAATTGCAGAAACTTAAATAAAAACAATAGACTTATCAGAAAATTTATAGTGGTTCGGATCCTTATGTCCTATGTCCACTCTTCAGAACTTAATCTGGGAATTCACTAAGTAGCAGTTTACAAGGATTTCATTATCTATAGCTAGCCCTTCGAATGCCAATGTTCGTCGGTCTGCTAGCGCACTTGCCCAAAAACTTGATCTGCTTCCTTCTTCAATCTTGAAGTGAGGACGCACTTTGCAGCCTTCAAACTGAAATGGTGGATGTTTGTTGTTCTTCCCAGAACATCAGGTGGTTGGCAGTTACCCGTGAGAATCATGATTCCAGAAAAGAAAACTGACTGTTGTGTATATTACTCGAAAAGTAATACTCCCTCTGTCCCTTTTGATTAGTCCCCAACACTTTGGGCACAATAACCAAGGGAAACCAGGATTAAGTAGGGGTGTTAATGAGCAGAGCTACTCGTGAGCTACTCGGAGATCGACTCGAAAAAAGTTCTTTTGAAGTTCGATCGTTTGATAAACGAACCGAGCTCGAGCTTTTTATCGAGCTCGATAAAATAATCGAACCGAGCTCGAGCTCATGCTCATATGTACTCGGTTCGTCAGGCTCGCGAACATGTTCGAGTTCGAGCTCGAACCGAGCTCGAACTCGAACATGTTCGCGAGCAGGTTCGTGAACAGGCTCGCGAGCAGGCTCGTTTACAAGCTCGCGAGTAGGTTCGATTATAAGTTCACGAACATGCTCGTTTGAAAGTTAGCGAGTAGGATCAATAATAAGCTCGTTTAATCGTTTGGAAGTAAGCTCGATAATGAGCTCGTTTACAAGCACATTTTTTAATTAACTATTTATATTTATATATTTTTCCTTTTTCTATAATATTTTATTATTACATTATCATATTCATATTTGTTTGATAATACTATAATAATAATAATAATAATAATATATAAGAAATTTAATTAATTTTAGAAATAAGATAAATATTAAATTAAAAATGAGTATATTTATTTCAAATACTCCCTCCGTCCCAAAACATTAGTCTTATTTTCCTTTTTCGTCTGTCCCAAACATTAGTCTTGCTTTCCTAAAATGGAAAATTAATACACACTCATTAATAAAATACTAATTTCCTCTATCTCACCCGCATTGGTATCTGTGCCGGAATGAAACAAGACTAATGATCCGGGACGGAGGTAGTATAATTTATTAGATAATGCAATTTTTAAGGATTCCATTAATTAATTAAATTTAATTTTTATTTAAAAACTGAAATGATATATTTAATTATAAATTTATTTTGTTTATATATATAAAAACATCTTAATAAATACAATAATAAATAGACAATTTAAATATGTATGATTATTCAATATTATTGTAACTATATCAATGTCATATTTTTAAATATTAAGTTAATTATTTTATTTGATTTTATAAATATAAATTTAGTACAATTAAGCAGCTTTAGTTAATCATTCATGTTTGTAAAGTATATATATAAACAATTATAACGAACTATATAAGTTATGATTATTTGATATACTAATATATACGTCTCATTTTTTAAATTAAGGAAATCATTTGTGGTATATATATATATGGTTGATATTCAAACAAGCAACAACTAAAACACAACCAAACAACGTTGCAATCAAGCAAAAACCTTAATACAATCAAACAACCTCATGAAAAGAATCAAACATCTTTTTAATAGCGTTTTTTAATAGCATCTTTTTAACTTTCTCACTTCAATATACAAATATTAATGCAAACTATTAAAATTTAATAGCGTTTTTTAAATATAAATATAATGGAAAAATAAGGTAAAAATATATAATTAAGACAAACTCTTAAGTTGTAATTATTCAATAAAAAATACTAATGTATGATTATTCGATATACAAATATTAATGTATGAACTATATATTTATATAAATTCTTAGAATTTTAATACTTTATTCAAAATGTACACATAGTAGAAAAATAAGATAAAAATATATAATTAAAACAAACTCTTAACTTATAATTGCTTAATATACAAATATTAATGTATAAACTATATATTTATATACATTTTGCATTTTAATATCTTTTTTTAAAATGTACTCATAATGGAAAAGTAAGATAAAAATATGACTTATAATTTAAACAATATCCTAAATTATAATTACTCAATGTACAAATATTAATGTATAAACTATATTAATATATAAATTTTTAAATTTTAATACTTTTTAAAGTTGTACACATAATGAGAAAATAAGATAAAAATATATTATTAAAACAAATTTCTAAGTTATAAATACTCAATATAAAAATATGAATTTATAAACTATATATAATACGTTATACATATATTTAAAATGAGAAATATTGTACTTTTACATAAATATTGAGAACTATACTAAATCACAAACAAACTATAAAAGTTATAATTATACATTATAATTATTTAATAAAGTTCATGAAATCATATAATTATAATATATATATATATATTATATTAAGAAAATATTCATAAAAAGTAAAATAATATAATAACTTAAAAACATAATTACTCTACCCCAAATCCCCAACTACCAAACTCTATCCTCATTCGTCACTACTCCCTCTCGATTCTCATTTCTCACCTGATAACCAAGCGCCGCCCCTTCAGCTTAACCGACCGGCACCCACTTCCCCATCGACCGGCGTCCCTATTGCCTCCGACTGGCACCCTATCTCACTGCTGATTGCGACCGTCTACCCCGATCGACGCCCCATCTCGGCATTTGGCTGCGCCGCACCCTCACTCCCTCAGCCCCTTTGACCGGCGCCGCCCCTCAGCCCAGGAAAGGGTTACTCTTCACAACACTTATTGTTACATCTGGAGTTGGTATTTGCTTGGGAGGTGGTCGCGATCTTATCGTGGTTTCTAAAGTTTATTCATGGAGTTTATTCCTATTTGTAACATTTGATAGTTGTATTTTCTTGCTTCTGGAATGATTTTGATATTTGATAGTACTTTTTTCATGTTCTTCGACATTTGGAATGGATTGGCATTTGATCTTATACATAATTGTTGAATAACATGTTTTCTTTTGTTCAAGTTTGTGAATCGAGCTCGAGTTTGAGCTCGAGCCTGAATTTGAACTCGAATTCGAGCTCGAGCCTGAGCTCGAGCATGAGTTCGAACTCGAATTTAAGCTCGAGCCAAGCTCGATAAATTGTTAGCGAACCGATCTCGAGTCGAGCTCGATCCGAGCTCGAGCAACAAATATGTTTTTTTTGTCGAGCTCGAACCGAGCTCGAACTCGGTAAAATGTTCACGAATCGAGCTCGAGCATCTCACTACTCGGCTCGGCTCGGTTCGTTTACACCCCTAGGATTAAGGGTTTTAATTGTAGATTACTGTTCATGTAATTAAAAAATCCAAAAATGGAGCCAAAATACTGGCTTTCAACTCAAAAATTTCATTAAACCTGTTTACAATCTGGAGCCAAAATTACAATTTGAAATCAAACTCTAAACTATAAATACAGCAACATAACTAGAAACAAACATCACCAACCAAATTCTCAAAAAACAATGGGATTCCATAAGGATCTATCAAAAGAAACAAAGCAAGAAATCCTGCAGTTTCTCCTTGCTAAGAGCAAGAAGGGTGTGCCTCTAAAAGGGAAGATGAAAGAAGCTGCCATGCAATACAAATGCTGTAGGAAAATAGTGTCAAGGCTCTGGGAATCTGCAAAACATCAAAGAGCAAGAGGTGAAGTTATGAAAGCAGTGAGCAACTGAAATGGAAGAGAAAGACAGCCCAAATATGAGGTCAATTTACAGAAAAATGAAGAGGTACATTATCAAAAAAGAGGTACAATTAGAGCACTTGCGAGTAGCATTAATGTTCCAAAATCAATTTTGGGAAGATGAGCTAAGAAAAAACTGATCAGAGCTCACACAAATGCTATAAAACCAGACTTGACAGCTCCTAATAAACTGTTAAGGATGAATTTCAGTTTGCAAGCCATAGAATTTGATAATGCTTTGAACATTCTTAAGTCTAAACCTATGGAGAATGTTTTTCACATAGATGAGAAGTGGTTTTATCTTACAAAGAATACCCACAGATACTACATGACACATAATGAAGCAGACCCACATAGGACATGCAAAAGCAAGAAATTCATTCCGAAGGTGATGTTTATGTGTGTTGTATGCCACCCCATATTTTCAGAAAATGGGAGTGCTCTTTTTGATGGGAAAATAGGAATTTGGCCTTTTACTGAAGAGGTTGAAGCAAAAAGAAACAACAAAAAGAGGCCAGCTGGAACTATAGAGTTAAAGCCCATAGAGTCTATCACAAAACAAGTGATAAAGGATTGTTTGATAAAACAGGTAACAAGTGTAGAATTTATTTGTTGTTATGCATGTAAAAATGAGTTGATTCTCATAAAACCTCTCTGATTTTCAGATTCTAATGGGAGTATTTCTTATGCATGTAAATTAGGCTTGATGTTCAGATTTTCAGATTGTAATAGGAGTAATTCTTATGCATGTAAATTAGGATTGTTATTCAGTTTTTCAGATTGTAATAGGAGTAATTCTTATGCATGTAAACCTCTCTGATTTTCAGATTCTAATGTTGTTTTTCAAATTTTACCATCAATCAAGGCTAAGTGGCCTGAATGGTTAGGTAAAACCATTTACATCCAACAAGATAATGCAAGGCCCCATATCAATGACTATGATTCAGACTTTAGAGCACATGCAGATTCAAATGGATTTAAGATTTCATTGGTGCAGCAACCACCAAACAGTCCAGATGTCAATGTGAATGATCTAGGGTTTTTTAGGGCTATACAGAGCCTACAACAACAGCATGCATGCAAGAATGCAAATGAACTAGTTAATGCAGTGATAACATGCTTTAACACACTAGAACCTATGACATTGAATAAGGTTTTTCTGTCTCTACAGTCCTGTTTAGTAGAAATATTGAAGGTCAAGGGCTGTAACAACTACAAGCTGCCACATATGAAGAAAGATGCTCTTATATTGCTTAATCAATTACCAAGGAACTTAGAATTGCCTATGGAATTGGTTAAGGACAACCTATCCTACTTAATTGAAGGGAGGCAGACAAATGGGATAGAGAAGTTGATTGAAGATTTGGGAATGCAAATAGACAGCTAGAAAACATAGGCAATCACTCAGTTTTTGTAAAACAGTTCCATGACTTGCTTTTTGTATAGCATAGGTATGCTTTTTGTATAGCATAGGCATTATTAAGAATTTTGTAAAACTGCCACATAAGTTCATTTTGTAAAGCATAGGCATCAGTTGAATGTTTTTAAAGCATTATCATGGCTTGCAAAAATTGAAACTTTAACCAAAATCAGTTTAAAGAAACCACTTCAAATCGGCCAAACACATTTCACACATATGGTGGATCTTGAACAGCGAACAACCAGTTCAGATATTCACGACCAAGAAGTACTGGATTCTCTTTCGGATAGGCCCTGAAAGGAGAAGGAAGGGTGCAATTTTATAATTAAGGAACTCTTTTTATGATATTTTCAACTTTAGAGCATAAAATTTTTCTAAAAAATAAAAACAAGAAGAATATTTTTAGTAACTTGTCAAAATTTGACTTGCATTTTCAAATTCGAAGCAGATATGCCCCCCCCCCCCCCCCCACGGAGTTCTTCTGGAAGAATAGAGGAGAATAAGAAGGCTAAGTCTGAAATCGGATCGAGAACCCACCGCCCATAGTGCTGAGCCATGTGTAGTCCGAAATGGGCTCGCGAAGCCGGGGCAGAGAAAGACTCGGCATTCAGGCGATCTGCCTGAATGCAAACATGAAAATGAGTTCTTAATCGGTATATAGTAGTCAAATATTATTAATTGAAATCTCTTTGAAAGCGACTTCATCGGCTCTAGGCAACCCTATCGCTCCTACTGCCTTGACCTTGACCGCAGGGTAAACCACCGCCTCTCATGCCCCCGATTGATTCTACCATAGAAGCCAACGATAGACAATAACTCCCCCCTGAACACAACTTACAACTTTCATCGTACTGTGCTCTTTCATAAATGTGTTCAGAATTTAAAAAAAAATGAATGTGTGAACAATTTGAAATCATCTCAGCACAGTAGCCTCAAAAACCCACAATAGATTTGCAAATTTCAATCATAATCATAAGCAGCATAACCATAACCATAATCATATGCACAGGGACAAGGGAAGTCACAGTCACATGCTCGAACATTAAAAATAGCCACAGTCCAACCATAACCATAAGTAGAAAACCATAAACATATGAAAAAGGACAAAGGAAGTCACAGTCACATGCTCGAACATTAAAAATAGCCACAATCCAACCATAACCATAAGCAGAAAACCATAAACATATGAAAAGGGACAAAGGAAGTCGCAGTCACATGCACGATACTTAAATTTGGGGATAAGAGTTCACCGAATATATGGAAATTGGATTTTCCAGAACATCCTAACCACCTCCAACTTCGATTTCAGTGGGAATCGAGCTTCATGCACTGAAATTGCCAGAATTGCCGTGTCCATTGTGTAAGGCCTGCTCAGAATTGGTTTTTGATCCTCCGTGTCAGGGACGTCGGCAAAGGGCGAATCCTTTATCTTGTCGACCAACCACGAATCCTCTTGGACGGCGGCAACAACTCCGATTGGGGAAGAAATTAGACTAAGGGGCGATTCAAAGTTAGAGGTCCTGTTCTGGATAAGGGAGCCAAGGCTTAAGCCTTCGTCGGTTGACCAAACATCTCCCCCCCAGACGGTTTCATCACCAGCAACATCGATAGAGGACGGGGGCAACAAGGGCAGGGGCGATTCGTCAAGCGACTTCGTCATCGCGGGTAGGACGAGCAATGAAAGAGAACGAGCAGCGGATGAGAGAAAGATAGAGGGACAGAGAACGAGCAACGGATGAGGGAAGGATAGAGGGATGGAGGACGAACAACAAAAGAGGACGAGCGGCAGATGGGGTGAATCGATTTAGGGTTTCAGAATTTGAGAGAACGAGCGGTAGATGAAGTGTTTCGATTTAGGGTTTTTTGTGAATGAGTGCAAGGCTGCTGGGGGGTTTGTTATAGGGTTGGGAGTAAATTAGGAATAATAAATTAGAATTAAATAATTATGTTTAGTGTTAAATTCCCTAATTTTTTTCTATTTTCGGAAAGGGGACTATTATATGGGACGGACGAAAAAAGAAAGAGGGACTAATGAAGTGGGACGGAGGGAGTAACACCAAATGAAGAGCTTAAACTTGAAACCTAAGCCTCATGTTCTCGAAAGATACACGAAAATATTCAGAGAGCTTTTGAGAGCTTCCACTTTGACAGAGTTTTGACTTGTTCTTCACTCAAGTTTCATGTTGTTGATTGTCGATTCGCGATTAGCTCTCCTCTGATGATGTGGTGTGCTATTTATAGGCAGATTTAAGACCGTTTGAATTTCTGTCCGTTAGAGACAAAGAGAATATCGTCCAATCATCGCACATACTTTGTCTGCTATAGCGGCCTGTTCTGAACTGTTCTGATCTACTTTTGCTTTTGTGTAGTTTACTTTCTCCTGCTCTTATCAGAGCGAGTTTCAATCCGAGGAACTTAAAAAGTGAAGATTCCTCGTACATGATTGAGCTCGACATACTTTAAGGAATCTTGGATAAGACATGAGTTCCACTCGGGTTTCTTTTGTCTTCTCACTTTTCACGTGCTCTTTACGCTTTGAAACCAAAAACTGAATTCTTCTAATTTTCAAGTTTCTGGTTTCCTTTGGTGTAGTAGCATCGCAGGTGAAAACTCAGATTCCAAAAACTGATTTTCTAGTCTTTTCAAGTTTCAAGTTCCCAAACTATATTTCTGATTTCTAGTTTCTCCAACATTCAGTTCTGAAACTTTACTTCAACATCTCAAGTTCTTTTCTAGTTTCTACTTTTGAAACTAGACTTCTGTCTTCTTTGATCTTCAGAGCTTTCAGTTTCTAGTTTCTCTATTACAACTCAATTTATCCTATACAAGGATTACAAGTAGAAACTGACTAGAAACTTAAAGCTAGTTTTAGCACACCAAAACATCAAATAAGGAGTAAACCAGTTTTCTAGTTTCTAACAATTTCCCACTTTTTGGTGTTGTCAAAACCATCTTTCTGAAGTCTGAAAAAGGACAATCGATGAACTAAGTTTACAACGACACTACTCAGAAACATCATTTCCTTATCCAACATACTCTAATCTGATCTTCCCCCTGAATTGGAGAGATATTACTCGATAATAATCAAAATAGAGTGCGGAAGAGAATGCTGATCACACTGGAACATGTGAATTTAGCCATATTAAAAACAAAACCATAAGAGCGAGAGTGGGAAAATGAGAGTTTGTCTTCAATCTAGTTTTCAATTTTTCATTAAATGTGGTATGTTACATGTACATAAAAAATTGAAAACTAGAGCCAGACTTATCATCAAAAGAGCCAGGTCTAAGAGAACAAAAGAAACTTAAAAGCATATGGAGTGCTCTGATTAGGACGAAGGCTTTGGATTTGTGAATTTCTGTGCTAACTTCATCATAGCCTGAAATTGAGCCTCTCTCCTTTTCTCTTTAGCTTCTTCTTTTTGCCTCCTCTCTACTTCTTCGGCCTCCTTTCTCTTCTTTTCTTCTTCTTCCCTTTCGCGCCTAATTTTCTCCTCCTTTTTCCTCTCTTCTTCCCCCTTTTGGACAACATCAAATAGGGTAGCCACGATATGCTTGAGGGAGGAGACAACTTCCATCGTCTCGGCGTCCTTCTTCTCTTTCTCTTCAAGTTTGCTTTCACTTCTTGAGTTTCTTGCCTTAGACCACTCAGTTGGGATTGAACGAAATGTTTGACCTCAGAAATAATAGAAGATTGGGAAGAACTGATTGTGGCTTGCTTAGATGGTTCATCCTCCAACAATTCAGTTAATGGTTCTTCAAGAGATGCGTTGATAGTCGGGGTAACTAGAGTTATGCCACTGACAATTCTTCTTGCTTCTTCCTCTTAATCAGCCAGCTGTTGCCTTATTCTTTCGACTTCTTCTCCAGCTTTTCTCTTGGCTTCTACTTCCTCAAATGGAGCTAAAATTTATTCATGAACAAGCTTTATTAAATTTGTCTC
Source organism: Plectranthus barbatus (assembly GCA_026898455.1). NCBI lineage: Eukaryota > Viridiplantae > Streptophyta > Magnoliopsida > Lamiales > Lamiaceae > Plectranthus > Plectranthus barbatus. The sequence goes on along the minus strand of JAPKLW010000031.1, from coordinate 599,534 downwards.
GCAACCTCTCCCAATTGCTAAGCATGCCCTTGAATCAATTGAATTGCTTGGGTTGTCTTCTCTGCTGTAGAAATCACAGTCAGTTCATGAGAAAGAGACAACCTGCTCCATTTCTTCTTTTTGGAGTTCTGCCGAGGTCAGTTCAAGTTTGGCCTTCTCCATCTCATTCTCCAATCTCCTTTGGTATGCAGCAATCTTTCAGACTTTTTCCAGTTTAGCAGCAATGATGCTCTGATAATCTTCGGGAGTTGGTTCAGTAGATTGGACCTCTTCTTCTTGAACATGCTGGGGAGAAACTGGAGTTTTTGGCACATAGACAAAGTCAGTAGGAGGTAGCCTGTTTGTATCCCTTGAAGGTAGAGTTTGAAGCCTGCAAGCTCGAATACTGAGAAGTATTTGCCTAGTTTCCTCCATTGTCATCTATTATACTTCAGTTTGGCCACTCCATTCCTTGGCCCAAACTTCCTCTTGTAGGAACTGAGTCTACAATAGGCGATGTGAATTTCCATTTATTTCTTAACCTCATATTCGGTTTATGGATATCAACATAAATGTTATGACAAATAGTAAATGCCCTATGCATGCTCCTCTTTAATTTAACACGCAGATTTAAAGGAATACCTCAACTCATGCGGATTGAATAACGATGGTAGATGATTGATGGTGTTCCTACAGATATGATCTTTTGATCTATTCCCTTGCTCGATCCGGAAATCTAGTGAGAATGCACTACCGGATAGAAACTGCACTAGAGGAACTCGATTTCTCCTTTCCCTCCTACTTTAGTAGCCACCCACTCTCTCTAGGGTTTTAGTTTTGTGAGACTGTAAAAACTTCAAACTTATGTGGGAAGTGAGAGAACTGATCTATTTAAATAGATCTGGAGAATGGGCTATTAGAGTTTAATAAACCCTAATGGGCTCTGAGCAATATTGGGCAAGACCAGGGATCAAATGCAAATAATAAAGTGGACCTCCTATTAATTAATTCCATGTTCAACCCTGAACATAATTAATTAATAAATATTAATTCATGCCACCAGAGAATTAATGTTGACCTTCCCCTTTATTACCACATTATTAGGAGCGGGTTGCATTGACATGGTTAATCCCCATATTTAAGGTTTCAGACATTAATTAATTAATTCAGCATATGACAATTTGCAGCAATTAATTAATCGCTTATTATTCCTGAGTAATACCACTCAACCCTTATCGCTTATATTTGAATCAATGATTCAGCCAGCAGGACTCAGCATAACGAACCTCATGAGCTTCCCAGGGAATATCACCATCCTGAAATGGATATGGTTATCTAAATACAGCCAGAGGAAACCCTACACAAACTGTCATCACCTAAGATGCAGATTTATGAGTACATGTAAGACTCTCCACCATAGCAAGTCAAAGTGACAGTGAACCCATGTTTGCCCCTCAACCTTCAATAGACTTTAGATCCGACCAAGTTACTGAGATCTTTACTCATTCATATGTCAAGTAGAATGGTTCATCTCACTGTTGATCCTATCAATAAATTGAGATGTACCGGTCACACAAAGCAATCTAGATAAATCACTTATGGACTTGTGTGCTGCAACCTAAACCGACAACAAAATCATAAATTGTCTCAACTATGATAATTGTTTATATCTCGCTAGCTTGAATGATCTATACGATCTTCTATGATCTTTTACACATTGTATGATCTCTCTATCGACGAGATAACTAGATGTGTGTGTTCGCATCGTATGATTGTTAATTCAGATATGTGTTGTTTATTGCAAGTCAAAATGTTTTACCAGTATATCAAACATAACAATTCCCAATATATCAATCATAATGCTTTTATGTATACAATTCCAACAATCTCCCACTTATACTCAAAGCATTATACCAATTTTCTAGAGTATAACATGTGTCTATTCTAATCTAGCTATTACATTTGGTCACCAGGTGGCCAGCTTCATCCTTAGTCCTGGACTATGAACATGACCCTTGTATGCCTTATGTGGTAAGCCCTTTGTAAATGTATCCGCTAGATTATCCTTCGTGTTAATATTCTCTATTAGAACATCACCCCTCGCTATGATTTCTCGTATGATGTGGTACTTTCTCTCGATGTGCTTTGATGCCTTGCAAGTTCTTAGTTCCTTAGAGTTTGCTACGACACCAGTATTATCGCAATATACCATGATAGTCTTGGGCAAACTCAGAACAATATCTAACTCTTAGAGGTAGTTCCGAAGCCATATTGCTTCTTTAGAAGCTTCTGAAGCTGCCACATACTCAACTTCCAGGGTGGAGCCCGCGATACATTTCTGTTTCACACTCCTCCATGATATAGCTCCACATCCCCATGCGAACACATTGCCAGAGGTTGATCTTTTCTCATCTTGATCCGCCTGGAAATCCAAATCTGTATAACACATAGAGCACAAATTCTCACACTGATAAACGAGATAATTGTCTCGAGTTCTTTTCAGATACTTTGAGAATATGTTTGACAACAGTCCAGTGCGCCTGTCCAGGGTTAGACTGATATCTGGCCACCATGCCCATGGCATAATAGATATCTGGCCTCGTACATAGTATCGCACACATGAGACTTCCCACTGCCGAAGCATATGGTACTTTAGCCATCTCATCTTTCTCCTCTTCTGTTGCAGGGCATTGTGCCTTAGACAGAGGAACACCATGTCTAAAAGGTAGCAATCATTTCTTGGCATTTTGCATGCTAAAACGAGCAGTCACAGTATCAATATAAGCGGCCCGAGACAAGCTTAACACCCTCTTCTTGCGATCACACAAGACTTTAATCCCAATGATGTATCCAGCGTCTCCTAGGTCCTTAATTTGAAACTGTTCGGATAACCATCTGTTTATGTCTGACAACACCTTCACATCGTTGCTGAATAAAAAAATGTCATTTGCATAAAGTGCAAGGAATACCATGCTTCCATTAATGTATAATCGGTACACACAACTTTCAGTTTTGCACTGTGAAAATCCATACAATTTAATCACATCATCGAAACATTTGTTGCATGACCGTGAAGCTTGTTTAAGTCCATACAAGGACATCTTTAGCTTCCAGACAAGATGTTCTTCACCATCCTTCAAATAGCTCTCTGTCTTCTTGATCACTGCTATTTCTAATAAATTAATTACAGAATAGTGGTCAAATAAATTTATAACTCGAATGTCGAACCTACAGAGAAAAGATATGCAAAATAGTCCTATGTACTAAAACACAACTTCAGAATAATTGTTTGAGTAATTCAGAAATTAGATTTGAATTACTAAATTAGACAGAGAAAATAAAATATGACTTAAACTAAATAAAGCAAGACACAGATCCTATGACAGAAATCTTATTATGGATAACATGTAAGAACCAATCAAATTAACAGGTGGAATACTGCAATTATGATATATTTCCTTGGTCGGGCAAATATAACCTAGATTACTAATTTGTGACTATCTCCTCTCGGTCTCAAGAACAACAAATTAGTCAATCTCATAAGCAAATCAGTTTAATTCTAACAATCTAATACATCTCAGTTGGACAATATAGAGTATATCATGCATTCCTAATCTCACTATCAATATTCACATCTCGGTTCTTCTATCAATAGCTAGACATCTAAATTAATCGTCATATCTCAGTCCTTAAATTAATCTAGAATTATAAAATAAACGCAGGAATCATGAACCTAATTAATTAATCCTAAACATGCATCCAAAATAATATTCAAACCCTAGAACCTGCTAGGAATTTAGGTAGACATAAAAAAATAAAAGACATAATAAAGCAGAGATTAAAATAAAAACTAGAATTCAAAATGAATAAAATAAACTAAAACTCTAACTACAGAAATTGAGGTTGAGAAGGATATATGAACTAATGTTCATATAGGGATTGAGGTCCACTGAATAAACTAGTCTAGAGGGGTATTTATAGTGTTTATTTGGGCTTTACAGTGCTGAATTCTATGAGAGATAGGATTATATTTGATGCATATCTCTATCCACATATCCTACATTGAATATATCTTCTATTTTGAGTCTTTAATGCTTCCAAGATGATAGATATCTTCAATCTTGACCAAATCTCGCCCAATATTCGTGAAAATCTTCAAGAAACTTGTCAAAAAAGTCTGCGTTGGTCGATGTGGATCTGTGTCGGTTGACGTGGATCTGCATTGGTTGACGCAAGTTCCATGTCAACCGGTTCATGTGCGTCGACTGATTCTGCGCGTCCTCACGGTTTTGGCCATAACATTTGCTCCCGAACTCCGATTGACCCGATTCCAGTTGCATTGGAAATATAATTCAAAGATATTTAAATTGTCATGATATATTAGCTCAAATTCCAACTGTGGAAGAAGTAGTGACTGTTACTTTGAACATCCACTACTTCCGGTACGGATTTTCAGTGAATTCGCCCTCAAATCTGCATAAATACACCACTACAAGCGCAATACCACTCTAAATAGACTCATGCAAGAAAAATAAAGAAAAAAAAACTAAAATGCAATGAAAACCGAAGATAAGTCAAACCAATAATGAGTGAAAATATAAACTCATCACTGCTGCATATAGATGTCACAATATTCTTCAAGGTACCCGTTTAAGAACGCGGTTTTGACATCCATTGCCAAATGTCTAGGTCCATATGTGCTGCTATGGATAGAAGAATTTGAATGGACTTGACCATGGTTACCGATGAGAAGGGTTTGTCATAGTCAATGCCCTCCTTTTGACTATAACCCTTCACCACCAACCTGACTTTAAAAGTCGTTATTTCTCCTTTCGAACTTTTCTTCCATTCGTATACCCATTTTCAACCTATGGCCCGAACAGACTTCTAGTATACACCCATAGCGGTAATTGATTCAATTTCTAAATCCATGGCTTTACGTTATTTTCCGCATCTTTGTCATGTACTGCTCTGTCGTAGGTCCATGGGTCGGTATCATCCACTCCATCTTCCAGGACCAAGCCCAAAGACTCTCCTATGAACATAAACCACTCGGGTTGGTGAGGTACCCTCTCACTACGATGGAGCACTAGTACTGCGTCAGCGGTTGGTGTAGTTACTTGTGGCTCAAAGCATTGCACTGGCGACCGTGAAGTTGGTTCCATACCTTTCACTGGTACACTCAATCTGTCACGGAGTTTTCCCAATGGAAACACATCATCTTCTCCAATTTAAAACAAAACCAAAACCATAGAGGGGCCACGAGAAAAAAAATATCCATGACAAAAATAAATCCATCCACGATAAATTAAATAACATTCGTAAACTGATTGTCAATATTTATTTTTTGACAGAGCCATAAAATACGAACCTGGCTCTGATACTAATTGTAGGAACTGAGTTTGCAATAGGCGATGTGAATTGCCATTTATTTCTTAATCTCATATTAAAATAAATGCTATGACAAACAGTAAATTCCCTATGCTTGCTCCTATTTAATTTAATGCGTAGATTCAAAGGAAAACCTAAACTCATGCGGATTGAATAATGGCAGTAGATGGTTGATGGTGTTCCTACATATATGATCTTTTGATCTGTTCCCTTGCTCGATACAAAAATATGGTGAGGATGCGCTACCGAATAGAAACTGCACTTGAGGAATTCGATTTCTCCTTTCCCTCCTATTACAGTAGCCACCCACTCTCTCACTCTCTCTAGGGTTTCAATTTTGTGAGACTATAAAAACTTCAAACTAATGTGGGAAGTGAGAGAACTGATCTATTTAAATAGATCTGGAGAATGGGCTATTAGGGTTTAATAAACCCCAATGGGCTCTGAGCATTATTGGGCCAGAACAGGGATCAAATGCAAATAATAAAGTGGGCCTCCTATTAATTCATTCAACATATGAGATATCCATCCTGCTCGCGGTCAGATATAACAAAGATCTAATGATTCCTCTGTAGCTTGTTGGATTAATAGGTTCTCCTTCTTCATCAAGGATGATATGAGCATTAGGGCGCATAGGAATCCTCAAGGCTTTAGTTTTCTATGGAGAAAAACTTGTTGATCAAATCCTTGGTGTAACAGGATGTTAGTTTGGACTAACAGGATGTCAGTTTTGTCCTTGATTCTGAAGAGAGTTGTATCTATTTTTCCTTTCTGTAAACCATTCTTGAGAAGAAACTGAGAAAGTATCTCATACCAAGCTCTGGGCGCTTGCCTCAACCCTTATAAAGCTTTCCTCAGTTTCGTTGAGAAACACACTTTTCACATCCATCTTAAAAACTATGAAATTATGATGTGCAACATAAGCTAGAAACTATCGAATGGCCTCCAATCTGGCAACTGGAGAAAACGTCTCATTAAAATCTATGCCCTCACACTATGCATAACCTTTGGCAACCAATCTAGTTTTTTTCCTCACGATCGTGCCAGTTTCATCTCGCTTGTTTTTGAACACCCATTTAGTTCCAATCACTGATTGATGTGTTGGTCTGTCCACCAAATACCACACATTGTTGCGACTGAACTCTGCTAACTCTTCATGCATCACATTGGTCCAATCTGTCAACTTCAAGACATCTGCGATCTTCGTTGGTTCTGATTGTTGAGAAATAAAGCACGATAACAAAGCACTTCCTTGGCATGTGCAAACTGGATTGGCAATATTATCCAACATAGCATCTTCTGGGTGATATCTCAACCATCTAGGTTTCTGGAGCTGACTGACTTCGATTGGTTGAGTGGAAGATCCTGGAAAATCAATTCATAAAACTGGAACAGAAGTTAGTGAAGAGTCTAAAATAAGTTCTTCCTCTCTTGAAGGTTGATCTTCCAAAAATGGATCCTGCATAGAAACTTAAATACTAGTTTCCTTCTTTCCTTCGACTCCAATTTTTCCTTCTTCAGTTTCTAGTTCTTTGTCTTCTGAAATGATTTCTTCAAAGTGTGCAACTCCAGTTTGAGCACTTCCATTTTGAATTACCCTTTGATTTGTTCCTGCATTTAGGGTTATGGAATCCAAGGCCTCAACAAGTACTATAACATCATGGGCCCCTTCGGTTGGTTGTAATCCAGCCGAGTCAACTGAAGAACTAGACATTTCATTCATTGATCTAGTCTGAGAAACTGGAGAAGTATCATCATTATCAGAACTCAGTTTCTCATTGACATCCTTGATCTCTCAAGTGTCTAGCTCTAGTTCTTTCAAGGTCCTGCGCACTAAAACAAACTCATCAAATTCAACACTGCATGTTATCTCCGTAAGTCCCGTAGTCTTATTGAGTACCCTATATCCCTTGTGCGAAAGGTGTCCATAACCAAGGAACAACCTTTCATCAGCTTTGGGACTGAAGGTATTTAGTTTTGGGACTGAAGGTATTTAGTTTTGACTTTTCGTTATTGTGAACATAACATGGTGATCCGAAAGCATGTAGATGAGCAATAGAAGGCTTACAACCATGATAGACCTCATAGTTTTTTAATGACGACTGTTAATGGAACTTCTGTTCTAAGAATAACATGCAGTCATCCAAGCTTCACCCCCAATATCCTTCACTTAAACTGGCTTCTGCGAGCATGGTCCGTACTCCTTACTGCTTCTTTAAGTATTCTGTTTCTTCCCTCAGCAAAGCCATTTTGTTGAGGAGTTCTTTGAGTAGACCTTTCATGAGCAATTCCAATATTTGCACATAAATCCATCAATGGACCATTGCAAAACTTAGTTCCATTGTCGGACCTTATTCTCTTCACTGTCACTCATCTGTCATTTTGAATCCTCGTTATCAGTTCTGGAAGCTAGTTTTTGATTCCATCTTTTGTTTTCAGCGACCTCACCCATGTGTATCTGGAGTATTCATCAACAATCACAAGAGTAAATCTTTTCCTCTGACCATGGGTGGCTTAACTGGTCCAAATAAATCTATATGCAGCAATTCCAGAATTCTGTTGGTGTTCGCTGTAACTGGACGGTTCTTGAATGAAGCTTTTGTTTGCTTTCCAAGCTGGCATGCTCTGGAAATCTTGTCCTTTCTGAATCCATTTTGGGGTAGAGCTTCAAATAGCTTGTGCTTTACCAGATGTCTGATCGAGTTGAAGTTGAGGTTGCTTAATCATTTCTGCCAAAGCCAGTTTGTGCCTTCCTGGGAGCTTGTTGCAATAAGGCATGCGTCAATGTGGCCACTGTCCCAATATACAATATAAAGGCCTCCTATTCTGATGTATTTGAGTATAATCTTTTTCGAGTCTTTATCTTTGACGTGGCACGTGGATTCAGCAAAAGTCACCTCATAGCCATTCTCAATAAGTTGGCTAATGCTTAGCAGGTTATAACTGAGGATACGTTCTTGATTGTGATTCCATTGTACTCCACGCATCCTTTTCCAATGACTCGACCCTTTGAATCATCACCGAGAACCACTGGTGGACCCCTTGCCATTTCCAGTTTGGTGAGCAGATTCTTTTCTCTCGTCATATGTGCGGAACATCCACTGTCCAGTATCCAAACTCTTCTTTTTTTCTGGAACTGGCTTTGATGTTCATCACCGATTACCATTGGTGGACCCCTTGTCATTTACAGTTTGGTTAGCAGATTCCTTTCTCTCGTCATATGTGTGGAACATCCACTGTCCAGTATCCAAGCTCTTCTTTTCTTCTGGAACTGGCTTTAATGTCCCTGTACCTGCATGATAGAAGAAATTAGGTTCTAGGTACCCTGATTTTCTGCGGGTCTTACAGTATTAGTTTCTCGAATCCACCCTTTTAGAATCTATACTTTCTTCACCTTTATTTCTGGTGATTTCTTTTCAACCTTACTCTTCATTCTGTAATAATGAATGCTATTTGAATGCAATGCAGAAGGAGTAGTGGGTGTGTGCAAACTTCTCTTGAAAACTGATTTCTTGAAAGAATCTCGGGAAACTGATTGATGGATTTATATATTGAAAGCATTATGATTGGTATATTATGTACAAGGTCGATTGGTTAATATACTGGGAATCATAATTGTTGTATGTTCATCTCCTGTCTGAATTAACAAACATGTGTCGCAAATGTCTTTAACCTCATATCTCGTCAATAGGGAGATCATACGGTGTGTAATAGATCACGAAAGATCGTATGGATCATTTGACCTAGCGAGATATAAATAGTTATCACAGCTGAGACAGTTCCAGGATAAATTGTTGGTGTAGGCTGCAGCATACACAATAATAAGCATCTTATCTTGGATGGCTTGATATGATGGTGTAGGGCACGCATTGATAAGGACCTAAGTTGAGATCGATTCTTTTATCTGACATTAAAATAATCTAGATCTCTATGTCTTGATGAGATCCTAAACCTAAATGAAGGTACAGAAGTATATGCAAATTGTGTATCACTTTGAGTTGCAATGAAATGCTCTAGTTGAGCCTGTATATCTGTATCTTGGGTGATAGCATTCTTTGTATGACTGTCTGGTACTGGAACTAGGTAACCACATCCAGTATAGGATGGTGACATTCCCTAAGCAGCTCAAAAGGTTCGTTATGCTAAAGTCCTGCTGGCTGATTAAGTTCAAGCATAAGTGAAAAGGTTTGAGTGGATTGACTCAGGAATTTAAGATGTTAATTAATTAAATAGCTTGTCAGAGCTTAAATTAATTAATGAATGTCTGTAACCTTAAATGTGGGGATAAACCTAGCCCATGCAACCCGTGCCTCAAAACGTGGTAGCAAATAGGTAGGACAATATTGATTCTCTGGTGGAATGAATCAATATTAATTAATTAATTAATTATATTCTAGGTTGAATATGGGAATTAATTAATTGATAGGCCTTATTTGCTATTTGCATTCTGATCCCTGGTCTGACCCATGAAAACTCAAGCACAGTAGAAGTCCAGTATTTTCCTAAAAATAGGCCTCAGGTTCTCAGATCACAAAATACCACAAGATCATATGTGGCAGCGCATCAAACCAGTATTTTGGGAGCTGTGGTGATCGACTAGATCTGAGAAATGAGGAGGAAATTCTGCTTCTCAATCGGGCAAGGAATCCGAAGGGAATCTTCACCAGATATTCGGATTGGAGTTGGCATACAGATCAGAAGATCAGATCAGGAGGATCGTCTTCTTTCTTCTCTCCCTCTTGTTTTTCAAAAATTATCTATTAATTTTCATAGATTTAATTCCTTTCATCTGTTAGGAATATATCTTTGTGCGCGGGAAAAGAGATCAAGATCAAATCTCTGCGCACTCGTTCTTCAGGTTTCTACAATCCAGGTATTCCGCACAAACCCCCTTATGCATAATCAATAGGAGCATGCTAGGAATAATCATAGGCATAACAATTTATTTTTGATATTCCAATTAACGATCTCGATTAACGGACTTCGTGATTTAGTTCACGAATCCCTTCACTGATCCCGGATGAGTAGTCTTCCTAGCCTTGAAAATGAAATATGATTGGGCTCAGACCTCAAGTAGTTGTTCCCCTACTTGCATTAATCCTTTTCTCATAATAGTTATGATAGATGGATCTCGAATCTCTGTATTCCGGTTGTGAAACTGACTTTCTGGCAACATTGGTCTGTTGCTTAGTCGTTTCAGTTGTCGAAATGAATTTCCTTGCTTTCTCATTTTTCTTAGGAAAAATTGGCTTCTTTTCAGGTTGATTCAGTTTAAGAACTGAATTCTTATTTAGTTTGGGAACTGAGTTTTTCCTTTTAACCAGTTGGGCCAAACAGGAGTTTTTGACAATTTTGGCTACTCCTTTGCCTAACAACTTTACCTTGAAACTAGAATTTCCTTTGAAATAATGATTTTTAAGTTTTCTAGTTTCAGAACTAGATGCATGAATACTCGAAACATTTTCTTCATAACCTATCCTTGATTTGTTAGAGGGATCTCTTTGAGCTTTCAAAGCTTCTTCAGTTTTGCTCGTGCTCGAATAAAGTGAGCAAATAAGTTTTTCCTCTGGTGCTATTTTGGATTTCAAACAGTCACATTGTTCAGAAATAATCTTAAAATTTTTTAGCAAAAGGGAATGTTCTTCTCTTAGTTTTGTCAGTTCCTCACTGTGTGACCTAGATTTTTCAATCTCCTCGATCAAAATAGAAACTTGAAGTTTCAACGAGGTGTTCTCACTGACTAAAACATTTTTCAATTCATGAAACTTAGCATATTCTTTTGAAAGATTTTTTAGGGAAACATCATCTGAATCCGAGCAAATAGATTCAGAGTCCTCGTGTCTGTATGCAGAAGAACTAGAAATTAGTTGAGAATCAGTTACTAGTTTTTCAATTCCTAGTTCTTCAGTTTCCTCGTCTGAAGCATCATCTCCCATAGCAGCCATGAAGACCAGTAGAGCTTCCTCCTCGGGCTCGTCATCCGACGTGTAATAACCTTCATCATTATCGGGAATGTCTGTTACTTCAGTTCTGGAGAGCATGACTTTGGCAGCATTTTTAGAAGCTCTCTTATCGAACACTTTCCTCAATCTTTCTCTTCCCTCTTTATTAACCAGAGGGCAATCATATGTGAGGTGGTTGGGATAATTGAACTCAAAACAAGCTTTTGGTGCTCTTTCAATGATTTTCTTATCACCTCCCTGTGATCCTTCAGTTTTTGCTTTAGCTCTTTTAATGAGCTAGGTCACTTTTCTTATTTAGTCCTCCAATTCAGCAACAAAAGTCTCCTCTTCTTTCTTGTGAAAGTATGATGTTGTAGGAGCATTCTTGGTTGTTGAAGTCTGACCACTCGGTTTTTTAGTTTAGTACGGCTTCTTTGATCTTCTTTGGAAACCCCTATTCATGAAGAAGGCAACATCCTCGTCATTGGTAGCTGGTGAACTGGCAGTTCATACTGCTTCATTTTTGTTGACCAACTAGATGTCCCATTCGTGTGCTTGTAGTTGGGCAAATACATCTTTGGTCGACATTTTGATAATCATTCTCCTTGAAACTGGTAGTCTTAACAAACATGTCCTCCTTGGGCATTTTTTTGAGGACTTTTGCATTGAGATCAGCAACTGAGTACTCTCTCCCCAAGTTTTTAAGTTTGCAGACGATTGCATTGAACATGCTTCCATTGATTTGATATTTTCTCCAGGATGCATCAGAAGGATTCGTATTTGTCCATGCAGATTTGCATTTTGTTGCACTTCATTTGATCAGTTTCCTGGCATAGATTACTAAGAAAATCCCGAACCTCTTTGGCATTATCATACTCCAAGGCTTCAGGTAGGGATGCCAAAATCAGTTCTTGGGCCATCGGGTCAAGGTGTGCACGAGCCTTGTCTTTAATTGTCCATTCAGAATAGGGCTTTTCCACGATTTCTGGACCATCGGTTCCTCCAAGTTGAACGTTGACCTTTGTGATCTTCAGTGGTCCACTTCTATCACCTCAGCCATCTCTTGATGAATATTCTTCATCATGATGAGTGATCTTTTCTTCAACATGTTGAACTTCTCAGCAGAGTACTTGGGAAGCTTGGTAATGTTCATCATCTTGTTGTACCTGAGCTAAATCAGAAAGAACGAGTGCGATAAATGGATACGGTCCTAAGAGACACAACACGACCAGTCTCTAAAGACTGACTGGCTTTGATACCACTTGCTGGTCTCGAGATCATAATGTTTTTACATGAAACGAAAGTATTTTAATGTGTTTGCACTCTTAAAACTGAAACTCAGTTTTCAGTTTCTGAAAAACTTGATTTGGCTAAATTTTTTCTATGATAGATTTAAGTTTCAATTTTTAGTTATACACTTCAATACTTAGAAAGTATTGAAGGTTACAAATAAGCTTGAAGACTTAAATTGCATAAACTTAAATAAAGCAATAAACGACTCAGGATATTTATAGTGGTTCAGATCCTTAAGTCCTACGTCCACTCTTCGGAACTTAATCTAGAAATTCACTAAGTAGTTGTTTACAAGGATCTTACGATATATAACTAGCCCTTCGAATGCCAATGTTCATCGGCCTGCTAGCGCACTCACCCAGAAACGTGGTCTGCTTCCTTCTTCAGTCTTGAAGTGAGGACGCACCTCCCAGCCTTCAAACTGGAATGGTGGATGTTTGCTGTTCTTTCCAAAACGTCAGGTGGTTGGCAGTTGCCCAAGAGAATCACGATTCCAGAAAGGAAAACTGATTGTTGTGTATATTACTCGAAAAGTAATAACACCAAATGAAAAGCTTAATCTTGAAAGCCAAGCCTCGTGTTCTTGAAAGACGCACGAAAATATTTAGAGAGCTTTTGAGAGCTTTTTCTTTGACAGAGTTTTGACTTGTTCTTCGCGTAAGTTTCAGGTTGTTGATTGTCGAATCGCGATTAGCTCTCCTCTGAAGACGTGGTCTGCTATTTATAGGCATATTTCAGATCGTTTGAATTTCTGTCTGTTAGAGACAAACAACATGTCGTCCAATCATTGCCCATACTTTTTCTGCTGTAGCAGCTTGCTTTGCACTGTTCTAATCAGCTTTTGCTTTTATGCAGTGTACTTTCGCTTGCTCTTGTTAGAGCGAGTTTCATTCCGAGGAACTTAAAAACTGAAGATTCCTCATACATGATTGAGTTCGACATACTTTAAGGAATATTGGATAAGACTTGAGTTCCATTCGGATTCCTTTTGTTTTCTTGCTTTTCACGTGCTCTTTGAACATTGAAACTGAAAACTGAATTCCTCAAGTTTTCAAGTTTCTGGTTTCCTTTGGTGTAGCATCGCAGGCGAAAACTCAATTTCCAAAAATTGATTTTCTAGTCTTTTTAAGTTTTAAGTTCCCAAACTAGATTTTTTATTTCTAGTTTCTAGTTTCTTCAACTTTCAGTTCTGAAACTTGATTTCTACATCTCAAGCTCTTTTCTAGTTTTTAGTTTTGAAACTAGACTTCTGTCATCTTTGATCTTTAGAGCTTCCAGTTTATAGTTTCTATATTACAACTCAATTTATCGTATACAAGGATAATATAAAGAAACTGACTAGAAACTTAAAGCTAGTCTTGACAGACCAAAATATCAAATGAGGAGTAAACTAGTTTCCTAATTTCTAACAGGATATCTAACCAGTGGGCTTCTCAAATTGAATGTAATGATCGTGTGTTGGCTTAAAGCAAAGTAAGTTTTATCAATGAAAACAAATCTTCTTCTTACTTGCTCAAGTGCTCTCATTTATGTCATATTCATTTGGGACAAGTTAATTTGAATGTTATAAAAAGATTGGTAAACTTGGATGTACTTATAGTGACTGAACTTAATACAAAAGGCAAAATGAAGTTTGTGTTTGCCTTTTATGTCCAAGCGAAAAGGGCTAGGTTATCATTTATTCAATTGAGAGGAGCACGAAACCTCAAGAGTTAATTCTCACAGATGTATGTGATTTAAAACTTGTGCAGACTAGACGTGGAAAAAGCACTTCATTACATTTATTGATAGTTGTACAAGGTATTGTTATCTTTATCTCATTTGAAATAAAGATGAAGCAATCGAAGCCTTCTAGAACTTCACAGTTGAGGTTGAGAACTAAGTGGGCCTTCGGATCTAGGTGGGTCGAAGTGGTCGAGGTGGCTAATATGTTGCACCGTTCGAGGAGTTATGTGTTAACAAAGACATAATCCATCAAACGACTGCTCCATGTTCTTCTCAATCGAATGGTGTGGGGAACAAAAGAACTTAACACTAAAGAAATTAAAATGATGAATGCCTTGTTGATTAGTTTAGGGATACCCAAAACCTAAAAAATATTAGATTCAATGAGAATGACGGTTTTCTCTTTTGTGTATATTCTCTTTCTGTATTTTCTGTGCTTCCATTCCTACTTTTCTTCATTAATGATCTGTCGTGCCAAGTTTAATTTAAAACATTTTCTCATCAAGATTATACTATTCATCAATTAATTTTGATGTTCATGTAAGGTTCTAGGAAGGAATTGTATCTTTTTCTTAATTTTATGGGATATGATACATAATTTGAAGCTAATTAATTCTCCTTATTAAATATGTGTTTTTGGTTAATGCCTTATGTCCTCTGATCAAGTTAAACCCAAGATATCATTATATCCTCTACGTTATTTAAGTTAGAGAAAATTATTATCCTCCAAGTTGGTTCAATTAGAGTCAATTTCTATATTCTCTATTGACTTTGATATCTTAGTACGTTAAGTTAGAGCGAATTATAGATTGAATTTCAATATCCGTTAGGTTGATAATAATGTGTTCAGTTCTTTGTTTGATTGTATTCAGATTTTTGTTTGATTATAAATATTATGTTTTAATTGTTACTTAATTATTTGTTGCTTGATTGTGTTTTAGCTGTTACTTGATTGTATATCAACACATTAATTTATTTAAATATAATGAATATGATTCATTCTTTTTTCTCACAAGGGAATTTTTTTTTTTCACATGATCTTACATCTAATCTTAAAGAGAGCGGATCCAGTAAGAAAAATTCTCTCGTGAGAAAGTGAGAAATGTACTTAATTTAAGCAAAATGATAGTATAAAAAAGTATGAAAAAGCTTTTATTAAATATTCTAATACTACAGCTTTGTGTTCAACGAAATTTATCATCTTTGTACAGTGAAGCACTGCGTGCATTTTGCGATGAGCATATTCAACCAAGAAAAAAAAACAAAATTCTCTATTTTATTTATTTATTGACAAACAATAAAACAAAACAATTTTTTGAAAAAAATTAAAATAAATATAATTGATGTCGTATTCTTTGAAAAGATAATATTAAGATGTTTTCATAGTTCCCATACATTACTAGAGAATCAGTGCAAAGATTCTTGGCAGAGTGGAGACAAAGGGAAGTTGGATGTAAATGAAATCGAATCACCGGCTCCAACCGGATAGTATAAAATTCCATTAAAACTTTTTTAAAAAAATTTGCAATTATAACATATTTTTAAGATTTTAACAATTATAATACTCCCTCCGTCCCAAATAAATTGTTCACATTTCCTTTTTCGTCTGTCCCACAATATTAGTCCACTTTCCTAAAATAGTAAATTCTCTACACTCATCAATAAAATATTCATCCCACTAACTCCCACTACCACTCACATGCATTGGTTATCGTGCCCGGTCAAATGTGGATAATTTGACCGGGACGGAGGGAGTACTAAATTTAAATTTCTGGCAATTATATCACAAAGCTTCCAACGGGTAGTCAGTTTCTCCTAAACTTGCTCTCAATCAATTGGTGGTATTTGACACAAAAAATAAAAAGAAGTTGGAAATTACATCATAATTCCTAAAAAAATCTCAACGATAATTTTTCTAGAAATTAGTAATGAAATATCATATATATATTTCCAAACATTTCAGCATGTCTCTTTATTAAAGGAGAATCAGTCCAAACTCCAAAGATTCCCATGGTGTAGACACTAAACAACAAGATGTACGCACCTGATTCATGCGAGGATATATATACATGGGTCACTGATTTTTGGAATCAGAGTTGAGATGAATAAAATAAATGATATTTGAGCATTATTTACTGTTCATATTTTTCATAAGTTTGATTTGAGTTTAAACAAGTTGAAAAGAGAATCTTGTGTTTGATTTATAAATTTTAGTATTTGGCAAATTCTCCTATGAGACGGTCTCATCATTTTTATTGTGAGACGAATTTAATGAAATGATGTGTTTCCTTATTGCAAATGATGTCTTACCATTTTTTATTGTGAAACAAATTTAATGAAATGATGTGTTTCTTTATTTCAAATGATATACTACCTCCGTCCCACTTAAATAGGCCCTTTTCATTTTGATACATTAATATCGGAGCTAGTAATTAGTAGCTAATTGTGGTTAATAATAAAATTGACAATCATAATTAACTTGTTTAAATCTTAAATAAGTTAATTACAATTGCCAATTTTATTATTAACCACAATTAGCTACTAATTACTAGCTCCGAAATTAATGTATCAAAATGAAAATGGCATATTTAAGCGGGACGGAGGGAGTATTTCTTTGTTGCAAATAATGTAATTTTTAAAAATGAAATGATGTATTTAACTTATTGAAATGATGTATTAAAGTCTGTCTCAAAATAAAAAAATAGTGAGATCGTCTCTTAGGAGACCAATTCTTAGTATTTTTATGATGTATATATAGTGAGAATAAATCCGATATTAAAAATAAAATATATGCCTAATAAGAATAAATTTGTGCTCTTAAATTGATCATATGAATAATTGAAGTTTTAAAAATATATAACTAATTCTAAGCAACCATATCTTTTCTCAATATAATCACTTAATTAAAAAAAATCCAAAATAATAATCTAATATTAATTAATATATATTTCTTTTACTATTTTCCTTTATTTCTTAATAGAAAATAGAATTAAAAATGCAGGGGATTTGTCAAGTGTCGTCGTTAATGGTGGAAGGAAATATGACTTGATCTAATAACTATTCTGCACTTCCTTATATTGAGGATTCCAACAAAAAATACATGTTCTCTCCAATAATCTCAATAACACTAACTGACTGTTATGAAAATTGAGATCTTAATTTTTCTTAAAATCTAAATTTATTAATTTTCATCTAATGAATTCCATTATAATAATAATTTTGGATAAAAGCTAAGAAAAGTTTGTAGAGAGCGGCTTGTGTAGTGTAAAATCGGTGGAGGGCCCAACAATACGCAAGAGGATGGTCATTGGCCAAGAAGAAACGCCACCACCATAACATAACCTACAAATCTAATTAATTTTTTTGTTTGCAATTTAAATCTTAAGTTGAGACTATGCAAGGTTAAGATAATTGTAGTATAAAAAAGTAATCTTATTTTTTAAAAGAAATAAAGAGCTAAAAAAAAAATGTGATTATATTTATGATCACACCCAAAAAATATTAAATACATAGGGATGTATTTCCCACCCAAAAATGCTCATTCATTAACAACTTATTTTTATTTTACTTTTTTATATGAAACATTAATTGAAAATCGGTAAATCGTATCTGCCAAAATAGAAGGTGCAATTTTGGATGCATATGCTTGTATGGTCTTCCCTCTCTATAAAGTTGGTGATTTCGAAGGAATCATAAAAGGGCGTTTTTCATAATAGTTGGGTAGGGATGAAAATGGATGAATTCTTGAGTGTTGATGGAATGTCATTGCAAACAGCAGCTGCAGTAGTTGGTGTTGGGGTGATCACTCTCTTGCTCTTCATTAGATATATCAATGGCTCGAGCAAGGCATCATCCGCGCTTCCTCCTCCACCTGGTTCGTTTCTACTGTCTCACTCTTTTATTCTCTTCATCCCTGTGTTTGTGTGTGTCTAAGATGATAAAGATTAGTTTTTAATGAATGTGTGTGGATGGAGTTGAAGGGAAAGTAATAGACTAGACTATACATCACATGAATTGAAGATGTTTGTGGAATTGATTAACTCGGATTTGATTGAGAGACTCTGTTTGGTGAAAAATAATACTTTGAAACCCTGCTTTGTGATGTGAAAGCAAATGTTGATCATTACCAAAAGCTTACTCAAACTTTTGAGAGAGAGAGAGAGAGGGGTAAACTATATTTAGCTGTTTCTTGATTGTTTTTCAAGTGGGAACAGGCTCAAGAAAATCTATATTTATGTATTTGATAGAAAGAAATGGCTCATAAATAACGCAGAGATACCTGGACTACCTTTGCTTGGAAATCTGCTGCAACTGAAGGAGAAGAAGCCATACAGGACTTTCAAAAAATGGGCAGAGAAATATGGTCCTATTTATTCGATTCGAACCGGATCCATAAAACTCGTTGTCCTCAACTCTAATGAGGTTGCTAAGGAGGTGAGTCGAAGTGATTACAGTTGGTTATACTAAGTTTTTATCTGTACATCAACATGCATCATATGTTACATTATTCTGGTTTTGCATTGGTTTGAGATGTTTTTTTTTTCATTTCTGTTTTACAAAATTGCAAGCTCATCAGATAGCATGTGTTAGCATTCAACATCACTTGCTTGATTTCTATGTAGGCTATGGTGACAAGATTCTCTTCTATCTCAACGAGGAAGCTTTCCAACGCGATAAAGATCCTTACGTGCGATAAGAATATAGTTGCATTGACAGACTACGGTGAACATCACAGAACAGTTAGAAGGCATATCCTCACCAGCACTCTGGGTCCTAATGCTCAGGTACAAGCAATTCTCCTTTCAATATTCATCTCTCTGTTTCTCCCTCACCCTCGAACAAAAATTGATCTATGAATAAGTAAATGTTTTAGGACATAATACATATTGATTTTAAGAAAAAAATGTGATACATGTCGAAATATAAAGATTCTACAGACTACTTAACTTATATAGTGTGATGATTATTCAATTACAAGTAGTAATTTACGCAAGTGGACTATCGTGTTATTTCAGAGACGACACCAGATTCACAGGGATACCTTGTTAGAGAATGTTTTAAAAGAGTTGCAGGCTTATCAGCAAGAGAAGCCTCTTGAGGCCATAAACTTCAGGAAAGTATTCCAGTCTGAGCTTTTCGGATTGTCACTTAAACAGGTACACTTCCATTCACTCTCTCATGCTCTTTTTGGACCTCTAGTTTGGGCTAAAAACAAGAATGGTGTTGATATATCCAGGTTCTTGGCAGTGATGTGGAGTCCATATATGTTCAAGAGCTCGGAACAACTTTTTCAAGGGAGGAGATATTTGAGATATTGGTGATCAATCCAATGAAAGGCGCGATTGAGGTTGATTGGAGGGACTTCTTCCCATATTTGAAATGGATTCCTAACAAAAGCTTTGAGGAGACTCTTCAGCAGATGTATATCCGTAGACAGGCTGTGATGACTGCCCTCATTAACGAACAGAAGAAACGCATCTCCGATGGGAAGGTAGGTGCACATATTTCAATTCTGATTCTGACTGAAATCAACTCTGATTCTTTTGCTTCCAACAGACAAACTGTTACCTAGACTACTTGTTAGACGAAGGAGACGCATTAACAGAGCAACAAATCCTAATGCTGTTATGGGAAGCCATCATTGAATCATCAGACACTACTTTGGTGACGACTGAATGGGCAATGTACGAACTTGCCAAAGATCCAGAGCGACAGGTCTGTTTGTTTCACTTTTTTTTTTTTTTTTTTGTGATTTGCACGCCAACGTTTATATGAATGTTGGTTAAATAATATGGATCACCTTAAGGTGTCTTTCTACCTACAAACTAGTTTTATAAGGATGAGGGGATCTTAACAGTTTATGCTATAGGATCGCCTGTACCGGGAAATTGAAACAGTTTGTGGAAGTGATCAAGTAAGAGAGAAAAACCTGAGCCAGCTCCCATATCTGTTGGCTGTGTTTCATGAGACTTTGAGAAAGCATAGCCCTGCACCAATAGTTCCCCTCAGATATGTTCATGAGGATACACAAATAGGAGGATATCATATTCCTGCTGGAACTGAGGTAATCCATCAATCGAGTTTTACAATTTTGATTATAACTGGAATATTGGTTCATGCTAGTTCCATATCTCGAATTTTATTACATAATTAGATTCCAAAATCTTGAAAATTTTACCAAAATGTTGTAGCCTAATGGTGTCTTTCACTCTTTCATCAGTAAATTATCACATCAAAATACATATAAAATCTCAAAATGTGGACTCCAATTCGGTAAATATGAAGTCTCAAGTTGTAATTTGACCCAACTTCAGTGAATTAAGTTGGGTTTGGCAATAATTTTGGTTTCTCATTTGCATCAGATTGCTATAAATATTTATGGATGTAACATGGACAAGAATGTGTGGGAGAGTCCAGAAGAGTGGAAGCCGGAGAGATTTCTCGAGGAAAAATACGAGCTGATGGATCTACATAAAACCATGGCGTTTGGAGCAGGGAAAAGGCTGTGTGCAGGTGCTCTCCAAGCCATGCTGATTACTTGCACCGCCATCGGCAGGCTGGTGCACAAGTTTGAATGGAGGCTGAGGGATGGCGAAGAAGAGAATGTCGATACGTTCGGCCTCACTACTCACAGACTTCACCCGTTACATGCAATATTAAAGCCAAGAAACTGAGATTTTCATGAGATCCCAACTTCTTGTAGTCAAAAATTTCTTTTGTGGTCTAAAAACTCAGGGGGTGTTTGGTTCATGGGTATGGGTATAGGGGAATGGGTTTGATTCCGAAACCCATTGTTTGGTTTCCGGGTATGGGTATGGAGGAATAGGTTTGATTCCCAAATAATTGGGAATGGTGATTCCCAACATAAATGGTGGGTATCATACCCATTCCCAAATTTAATCAACTTTATTATTTTTTAAATTTTCTTATTATTTTATAATTATAATACTAAATAAAATTTATATAATTATTAAATAAGTAGTGAAGTATTATATTAATTATAATTATCGTAATTATATATTATTATGATATTATATTATTGATATTATTTTAATATTAATATTTATGATATTATTATATTTATTTTATTTAATTTTTTAATTATTATAATTTTATAAGATATTTTAATTACATTTTTAAATAGAAAATTAATGAATAGTTAATTGAAATAATAATTGATTTATTATATTTATTTCCAAACTTTTTATTTTTTTAACCTATAAATTTTAACATTACAAATAATATAATAATTAATAATATAATATTAATAAAATTATTATTATTATATAAGATAAATAAGAAGATAAATATTTATAATAATAATTTTTATTACTAATTAATATTACAATATTAAATTAATAATTAAATATATATATAATAATAATATTTTAATAATATAGTTTTATTAACATAATAAATTATTAAATTAATATTACAATATTAAATTATTAATTAAATATAAATTATGAAATATATATTATTTTAATAATATAGTTTTATTAACATAATAATATTAATAAAATTATATTAATAATATTTTTATAATTATATTTTATTAATTTAATATTACTATATATTTTAATATTATTATAATAAAATATTTTCTATAATTAAATGTTTTGATAATATTTTATACTATTTTTTATTCTTATATTAATTTTATATAGTATAAAATAAAAATAAAGAAAAATATTTCAATGTAATATTATTTATTACTTTATTTTATTTATTGATTTTTTATTACAAAATTAATTATTATTATTTATTAATATTTAATTCTTTTTTCTAAATATATTAAGAAATAAAATATCAAAATTTAAAATGATTCCCAAACCCATCTTATAAACCAAACATCTTTATTGAAATGGTTAAACCCATACCCATTCCCTCTACTTTCAAACCCATACCTATACCCATACCCATACCCATAGTGATTCCGACACTTAAACCAAACGCCCCCTGATACTTTTTGATAAAAACTCAGCTTGAAATATTTATTTCGCTTCCAAGTTACTTCCCTCAGTCTCTTGGCATTAGTCTCATTTGTTTTTGGCACAATTACCAATTACTGTGAGGAAATTTTTTTCCATTTTTGGAAATGAAACTAGTTCCACAGGACAGACGTAAATAGAAAATGGGACTAATGCCAAAGGACGGAGGGAGTATTTAGTTTGTAGCTACTAGCTATATATGAGTGGGTGGTATTTAATTGACACAGTTTATATCTATATCTCTCTTTTTTTTTAATAATATGTTTATACTATTTAAGTGAACAGAGATCGTCTCTAATGTAACTTAATGTATAACTAAATGAACATTGGCAAAATATTTGGAATTTATTATTGGAATATATTTATATCTATTTAATATAGAGTTAAATTTACATCACGTAATATGCAAATTAATATTAGGTAATTTTAAATGTAGTTACATTTTTGTTTAATATAACTCCCTAAAAAAATTAAATTAAATTTTTATAATAATATTACAACTATAATCTTATAGACCCTAATTTAAAAATTCAAATTTTACAGCCACAGCCTCCTCCCCTAAAATAAAATCAAATCTGAATTGAACAAGCATTAACTAACAAGATGCAAACTACCGGAGCAATAGACATCGCCGAATCCAATGTTCTGAAATAGAAAATTCAAAAACGGACACTAACAGCAAAATCTAGGCGAAGCCTTGAAAATGTGTATTACAAATTCAATAATCTATGTTATTTGTATGCCCCAAATACTATTAAAATGTGAAAGCCATCCCAGTAATAGGATAACTTATTTCCGTTTCTTGCATCGACTGCACCTTGGAAGGTGTGAGTAAACTGTGAAACAAATTTGTCAAAACCTTCAGAAAATCATCCTGATTGAGTTTTCTTTTGGTTTTTAGTATTTGTATATCGTCATAAAAATTGTATGTATAGTGTTGAAGTCCACAATGAGAATGAAAATGAAACTGATAAAATATGTTATTTTCTTTATGCTGTTGGTTTCAAATAATTATCATAGGACACCAAAATTTCAAGATTTGACAAATCGCTCAGGCATATTACTGGAATGGGGATGGCGCTATGAGTTTGAATTTTTTTTTTTATAAAATTATAAATTGAATGTAACACCCCGTGTTATTTTAACCCTGTAATAGTTTTTCCGGGTGTAAAAAGGGATTTCCTAGTTATTGAAAAGCATATGAAATTCTTTGTTTGGAGAAGCTTATTATTGTGTTGAAGCTAAATTATGTGTTTGAGTTGGCAATTATTGAAAGAAGGAATTTATCGAGTTGATTATATTGGAAATTGGAGGGACTCCAATTATTTTGAGGAGGTAACAAGGTGGATTATGATTTTGGGAAGATTATGTAATGAATTATCATGATTATTGGCAATTGTGGAATAATATCATGAATTTTGGAAATGAAAGGAGGAATTATTAAATAAGTATGATATAAGGTGGGGATTTAATGTATTATATATTAAGTGAGGATTATATTATACAGCCATATATATAGAAATTATGCAATTTTAAACCTTAAGTTATATTTTAGAGAGAGAGAATTTTTGAGAAACCCTCTCATTTCCACCCCAATCCCGTCAGCCTTTTTCCGACGCCATTTCCGGCCAACTCCGGCGGTATTCCGGCGAGCGACCACCACCATCTTGTAGCATTCGTCGAGAGCTTCAATTTGACTACTCGTGGGCTCCGAGAGGACGAGTAACGAGTGAGTTATCGGAGGTTGAAGTTGGGGTGAGTTTTTAAGCTGCGATTTTTGAATAACTCTTTATTCCGGCCGAATTCCGGTGATTTGATTGTGGATTCGTAATCCTGAGGTTGTAGGGAGTCTTCGCACACCAAGAACGCACCTTTTGGACGCCGGAAAACCTCAGTCGCCGCCGCACGTGGAGGAGCTCCGGCGAGGTAACGAATGTCTCCGTTTTTCACCCTATTTCCATGTTTTAGGGGTAGATTCTTGTTCCTCGTGGTCTGGGGAACTCGAATATGTGTTTGCATGTATCATCGGCCGAAGGAATCGCGAGATTTCGCGAGTTGCAGGTTCAGCTCCGGCGAACCCGTGAGGAAGACGACCTCTGTCGGTCGACACAAGGTGTGTCGATCGACAGAGGGGTTGATCGAAGGAGCGAGAATCGAACGACCGTGTCGGTCGACACAAATCGTGTCGATCGACACAAGTCCGAATTTATTGGCATGATGAGACATGAATGTCGATCGACATAAAGGCATGTCGAACGACACAAGGTAGTCGATATGGTGATCGACTGAAGGCATGTCGGTCGACAGAGGTTGTGTCGACCGACAGGGACCTTCAGCATGTCGTGTCGACTTGAGTTGTCGACCGAGTTAAGCCTGTGTCGACCAGGGCTGTGTCGACCGACACAGAACCCTGTTGGTCGACACAGAGGTTTAACATGTTATAAGTTGTCGTTCTATTCTAGTTCTTCCAAGTCCTGTTATTTACGATTAAAGAGGTATCATCCTAGATATATCGTATTGACTTGTGAAACCAATTCGATTGTAGGGAATTGAAGCAAGGATCGAGTGAGCTCATTCTAGCTAAAGACATCTAGCCAAAAGCCGAGAACGAGGTGGGAAACTATTTCAGTAAAAACCTAAAATGCGTGTTTTACTTTCAAAACGTGTTATAAAATGCTTTGATTTGAAATGAAACTGCTATGCTTGTTTTATGTCCTATATATGTTCCTCTGGTTGATTCCCATCAACAGAGTGATTAACTGAGAGATATGAAACCATATCTGATAGTTTCTTGTGCTAACCATGCAAATCCACATACGAATTTAAAAGGGTGAGAGAGCCTAACAACTAAGGCGAGCGAACCTTATGATGAATTATCTATATATGAAAAGAAAAGGGTGAGCGAGCCCGATCCTCTAAGGCGAGCGAACCTTAGGAATGAGTTATATATACCAATTTAAGGGTGAGCGAGCCCAAACATCTAAGGCAAGAGAACCTTATGATGAATTTATGGGTTAGATCGATGGTGTGTCAAAGTTAAATGACACTGAACCAGATATGATAGCACTTAACATAACACGTGGAGAAATAAATACTTGGCTAACACGGTTCTTTCAACAAAACCCCGTGTTTAGCAGTGTGAGTTGCATAGCATGTTTATTATATAATGTATGTTTTCGGCATGTTTCTCACTGAGTACGAAAGTACTCAGCCCTCGCGTTATTTCTAAAACGTGCAGGTTAAGCAGCTGGGATGGAAGTAGACGGTGTAAGCTGGCGAGGAATAAGTAGTTTTTGAGGAAACTGTACAGATCCTGTGACATGTATCTCCATATACATGTCACCATCACGCTACACACACGCTGCTACACTCTCTGAATATTTTCCCTTCCCTTTTAAGTTTCTAAACTTTGGATTATGTTTTAACTGATTTGTCTCGAAGTACCTTTTTAAGAATGCTTTTATCTTTTCTTATATTTAAGTCTTCCGCTTATTATTCTTGAGATTTGATAGTCAAAACCTGAAACATCAATGTAACGTGGCCCAAAATTGGGAAGGTCAGTTGGGGGCGTTACATTGAAGGTGTAAGGATAGAATTGTAATAATATATAATAATTTAATTTATTTTTTTAAAAGGCCCATATTATGTAAAATTGTGGCTGTATTTATAATAACCCAGTTATATTTTGCATCCCATTTTAACCGTTTTTGAAATATAATAAAATCATACATGCTGAGTTAAAATAAAACCAAATTAAATGTTTGTTTGCGCTATATAAGAAAATTATATATATACCATATTAAAATATAAATCATTAATCTTTTCAACATGATAAATTTGCAAGATATCATAAAACAGTAATCAAGTATGCAACAATATTTCTTATTTCTCTTTAAGAGCTTTTCAAAAGCAACTATGTGTATTTATTTAAGCCAAAGTTTGACATCTAGAGAAAAGTTTTAGTTGTATAAGTGGGGCCAGTTCAGTGAGCTTGCAACTGACGATTCAGCAAAAGGAGGGAAAGGAGAAAAAGAAAACAGCTACAGGTCCTGTCCGACCTGCTGCTGATTTCTTGCCAATCCGCGATGTACAATTGTTCTGAAGTTTTTACTGTAAGTGGAAGACTCTATATTTTTATTTTGATCGAACAAATTTGAATTCCAATAGTTCATTTATTAGTTACAAATTCGGACTGCTTCACAATTATTAGGGGATGTTTTTGCATCTTTATTGTATTGTGATCCTAGTGCCTTCGTAGACTTGTTATATATGGAGTAGAATATGTTTGAGAATTGTTTGTAACTCTTTGCACTCCTACACTTTTGTTGATAGTGGATTTTGGTAGATTGGGTTGGTCTTGTGGTTTTCACCTCTTTAATTTGATGAGATTTTTCTATGTAAAATTGGTGTGTTCTTGTAGCTTCTATTTCCATGTTTTTTTAATTGTTGTTTAACACTTTAATCTTATAAATTTATTGCGAATTGGGGAAATGTTTGATGGCTTCCACTTGCTTGTTTTGTTTAGATTATTTAGTTTATTATTATTTCATTGCCTCCCCAATAGAGTGGAGGTGAACACTAACAAGATGATTTCGGAAGGAGAAAATGAAAGATTTTGTTTATGAAAAGTATGCATTTGTCAGTGTTTGCTTCGGTAAAGCCAAATTCTAAAGAAGGAGAGGTATGAGAATTTAAGCATCAACAAGTTTGAGGGTTGATAATAATGTGAGAAATTTTGTTGTCGATGAAGTAAATGCAAAGGACTAGTGGGACACACTTGAGAAACTGTATGCCTCAAAGATTGGGAACAACAAGCTATATCATTTAAAGCAGTTGATTAATTTGAAATATGATCAAGGTATACCGATCTCCAGTCATGTGAATGAATTTCAAGGTGTATTAAATCAACAATCAAATCTTGGTGTTAAATTTGAGAATGAGATATTTTGTATGTGATTGTTTAATACTTTACCTAAATCATAGGAGACTTTCACGGTCTCACATGTCATTTAAGTATGCTAAAAGTTGTATTCTCAATGTGGTTAGAAAAAGAACTCAATGATCATAATCACCGACTGAGGTCTTGGTTACAAAGTTGAGGGGGAGACAACAAATCAGGGGTCAGGGTAACAAAGAAAAAGTAGAATTAAGTCCCAAACTTAGCACAAGGATATTGGGTGTCATTTCTGCAATAATAAAATTCACATAAAGGAAAATTGCTAGAAATTGAAGAACAAAATTGAAGATAGTAGTAGTAAGTCTGAAGAGAGCAATGTTGATTAAGTTGCCACTATTATAAGTGTTGATCATGTAGTTGTTTATGATGATTGTGATGTTAAGTTGATCTCTACTAATACCAGTTGGATTGGTGACTCTGGAGCTGCAATCCATGTCACTGCTAGAAGAGAGTTTTTCAGCACTTACATAGCCGAAGATTTTGGTCACTTGAGAATGAGCAATAATGGTCTTGTCAAGGTTATTGACGTTGGTGATTGTTGCTTGAATCTAAGCAATGACTCTAAAGTGCAACTTAAGGATAACAAGCTTATGATGTTCGGTTGAATTTGATTTCCATAAGGAAACTTGATGGTTATGGGAACCAAGTTATGGGGAAAGATTCTCTTAATTTGGCTAAGAGTATGAAGTTGTTAGAAAATTTGGAAGCAACTTGTTCACGATGATCTTTCTTTTACCTTTCTCATCTTTCCTAGAAGGTTTTAATTGGGTAACAAACTTGATTTGCAAGAGTGGTGGGTCCTTCATTTCTTTTTGCACTCCTCTCATCACATGCAAGCTATCTCGCACACCATCTAACCGAGTCACAATTATAGGAGACACCTCAAGTACCTCATCAAGATTACTTACCAACTTCACGTCGCTTCCTTTTTCAAACAACTCCCAAACTTCATTTATCTTCTCTTTTAATCTCGTTTCCTTTCCAACCTTATCTATCAACCGGGAAGGAATAATAAACACCATCTCTCTACATGAAACACCCGATATAGTCTTATCCTCACACTCCTCTTCATAAAGCTGAACCAAGGCCGGAAGTTTCTGCATTTCCTCATGTGAAGGTATCTCAATTTCACCATTCTTCTCATTGTCGATGACTTGCAAGTCTTCCTCGGTGCCTTCATCCTCTTCATCATCTTGGAGTAATGCTTTTGTTTCCTTCTTTGGTTCCTCTTTGTGGACCTCCATTATTTCTTCTTCATTAACTTCTTCATGTCAATGTTTCTCCTCTTGCATTGTTTCACTCCTTTGCTTGGCAATGGTCGGCACTTGCTTAGGAATCTCTTTGAGTATCTCATCATTCCTCTCATACTTGCTTTCATTTACTACCTCACTTTTTCCCCTTGACATCTTCAACAACTTAAGTTGTTCTTGCATAAGGACTAATTGGCTTCTCAACCAATCATCTTCACTAGCCTCTTTGACTATTCTCACTGTATGGTACTCGCTTCCACCTTCAGGCCATTGGTAATCACCTTCAAACATCTTCTCGTATACACTTGGAGGCTTTCGCGGTCTTTGTCTTTCCAACATCTTGGCTCTCATCTCCTCCATTTGCCTTTGTAAATTATCCAATCTCTCCGCATTTACTTCTCTTTGATTCTCCATGTTGACTTTCATTCCTCCTTTGATCCTCAATTGGTTGAGCTTTGGAACTCGTAAACATGTACAACCTAC
Organism: Plectranthus barbatus; assembly: GCA_026898455.1. Classification (NCBI taxonomy): domain Eukaryota; kingdom Viridiplantae; phylum Streptophyta; class Magnoliopsida; order Lamiales; family Lamiaceae; genus Plectranthus; species Plectranthus barbatus. The sequence goes on along the minus strand of JAPKLW010000031.1, from coordinate 570,523 downwards.
GAAAGTCCAACAAACTCCAAGCAACAACAAAAACAACTTTAAACAACAAATTTAGTCAAATAAACAAAAACACAAACACCTAGCATACAAGCTTCACACTTCCCCCAATATCTAGCAACCTACTAAATGAAGTCCCCGGTAACGGCGCCAAAAATTTGATGCACGGTAAAAACTAATACAAAGTTCCCAACACACACAAGGTTTAATTATTAATCCAGGTTCTTCTTCCCTTCACCCACTAGATTATTGGGATACTACGACAAAGTCTAATAGCTAGGCAATACACAATCGTTAAGTATTTTCTATCAATCTAGGCATTCAAATCAAACCTAAGCTAACAACATATACAAAGCAATGAACTAAACCAACATTCATCATGTTGCAATCTCAATACCATCAATTCAATTTCCTCCACAATATGGTCGATCAAGATAGCCAAACACTCAAATGAGGTAGAAAGGATGTTGAAATGAACTTTGATGCAATCCTATTAGGTGAGACATCGATGTAAACACATTTTAATCTCTAGAAGGATGATCAATTCACTCTTATATAGCCAATCCCCTTTGTACGGCGAATCCACCGTGGATGAAATTAATAATCTCGAATAGTTTCGTTATCGACCCTTAACTCACTCCTAAAAGCTCGTGAATTATTGACCTATGCGCTTCCTCCGCACAGGGATAGGATCGAGATACATATGAAGACATGCTATTCACGACACACCTATCCACGTATTGGCTGCAATAATTGTGTCAATTATAAACTAGATTGGCTCTTACCTACATCAAGTTGAATGGAAACAAGCTCTAACATCCTTCAATCACAAAGAGGGAGGTAAACAAACAATAATCCAACCTAATCTTCATACATCATTGTTCAAATCAACATCCAAATGGAATTAGAACAACATACCTCTCAATTGTATCAATGCAAAGTTATATTGAAATAGATCCATTACAATTGATAAGTAGTAAATGATTTCTTCCCCAATTGAATTTGCTTGGTCTTGATCTACCCCTCTAGTCTTCAATTCTTCACCAAGGTGTGGTAGATTTGCTCTTAGATACCTTGAATTAGGGTTGGAGATGATGGAGTATGGAATTGAAGAGAAAATCTATGTTGATTTTGCCTAAAAATCTGAATCTCCCTCAAAAATGAGAGTTTTCCCCTTTTTATAATGAGTTGGCAGAGCCCCGGATTGCCCCGTTTGAGATCAGATCGCCCCGTTTGAGATCGGATCGCCCGGGATGGTTTGAAAATGAAAAATCGCCAAGGCAGCCCGTTCCGGATCGCCCGGTCTGGATCAGGATCGACAGAGATTTGCCTTTGAAATGGGCAGATCGGTCGAGCAAAGCAGGGATCGATCGATCCATAGCTCTGAAATGCTAGGATCAGTCGATCCAAATCTGGATCGGTCTGTCTGGCTCTGGATCCTCACAACCTTTGCAACTCGGATCGGTCGATTTTCCACCAAAACTTAGCCAAAAATGATGAATTATGCCCAAAACCTATCCTACACAATCCAAATCACACAAAACATGAAAACACAACAAAAACAAACAAAAAACATATGATATGGGAGTAAAATGAACACAAACATGCATGCACGAACATCAAAATAGAGGTCATTTTACGCACATATCAGCGGACAAGGCACGAACGGACAAGACACAGAATTAAACCAAAAGGAAAAGAAAAGGAAGACACGACCTAGTTCTTGATACCAAAAAGACACGATCCTCTCCAGGAAGGTTTAGATCTACTAGAAATCAACCATGATGCAATTGCTTCCTAAAACTGCTATTTACACCTTTTTTTCAAAAATTGATTTCAAACTGCTGCTTGTGCTTTTATATCTTGTTCTTTTTGGTTAATGAATACTGGGATTATTAGTACAACATGCTGTGGCGTAAGGGCAAACATCCTTGAATTACTTTATATCCGATGAATGCAGCTTATGCATAAGTGCCTATCAACATTGGTGGAATGAGATGTTCACTGAAAGATTTGGATAATGTGGCACGACTGCTACAAGAGTAATTTAAATTCACTTCTGCATGGTCTTGGTATTAATCAGTTCTTAAGTGAAATGCAGCACCGCCTCCCCCAAGTGACCCCACAGTAAGGAAAGTTACAGAAAAGTTGGCAAGTTTTGTAGCCAAGAATGGGAGGCAGTTTGAGCATGTAACTAGGCAGAAAAATCCTGGAGGCACTCCCTTCAAGTATGTACTCTTCTGGATTTTCTCTATATAGTTTAGCGTTTCAGTAGATTATGACGAACATGTCAGTTACTGGGCTTATTGCACGCCTTCTGTATTATCTGAAACATTTATGATTTTATATCTTCAGAATTTATATTTCACCAGTATAGTATTTGTTTAGCAAATCATCTTGATCGTCCCCAAATTATTAACATATAATTCCTCCACGACATAGTTATCAACAACCTCCTCACACTGAGGACTCCATCTCCTTTTGGAGCCTCTGCCTCCTCTACCTCCACGTCTCCTTCTTCCAACACTCCTATTACTATCAGGGGAATCTCGTTAAGTCTTCTATGCAACAGAGAATTCAAGGTCATCGATTTGTTTATGCATCGCTTCCATCTCACTCCTCAACACCCTATTCAATCCAAAAAGTTGGATAAAAAAGAAAGGACCTCACGCACACTCATGTATCACTCAGTTATGTCAATTCTCTCATGCTCGTGTATTGCTAAAAAATAATAATTCTTTCAATCCCTCTATTAATCTCACTCTCTATTGCCTTTTACCACTCTTTCTCCCTTCTGAAAAACTGAAATATTTTTCAAATCCACCATAAAGCTCAAATCGACAAACCAATTGAATGAGAAGGGTCTTAATGACTTGGGGAAGAAACGGAAACAAAAAAATGGGACCAAAAATTGGAGAATTTTTCGCCCGACATCGCTACTAAGTTGTGACATCTGTAGGTCTCGTTGAGTCATTTCTCAAAAGCACATTTAAGCTAAAAACTAAAAGTTAAGGTCAAAACAGTTTTGACTGAAAAAAGGCACTAATAGAAATTTTAAAAAAATAAGAATTTTGATTTATTTTTTTCTTGATCTCTCTTCTCTTTTTACCTTTTTTTTAGATCAACGACTTTCTTTCTCTCTCTTTTTATAAAGTAATTACTAAATTATTTGGTAATCAAGAAGGCAAAATATGGATAAAGAAAAATAAGATAAAAGATAAGGAAAGATTAGAAGAGATATGGTATGAGATGAATAATTTAAATCTTGACTCCCAAGAAACAAAAAATTTGGGAATCCTAATTTACGACTCCATAAATCACGACATGATTCAAGGAGCACAAAATATGAATCAAGAACGCATGACACAAAGGCACGGTATGGAAATAAGAACAAGACTCGATTTTTTTACACACTAAACAAGACAAGAACGTGATTGAAGTGAAAGGAAAAGAAAAGAAAAGAATGACACGACTTGGATTTGGATACCAAAATGATACGATCCTTGCCGGAATGTTTAGAATCATAGCCCAGTAAATCATTGGGAGATGGAATGCACGCGAAAATGAAATAAAAAAATGAAACGATGGGAAATCCAATACGTTAGTATTCGAAAAACTTTAAGTACCCTAGTTCAGATTGAATCTTCTATTACCTAAAAAATAAATTGACCCAACAACTATGGATATGATTGAAGACGCCACAAATGGATGAGGGACTCTGATTGATAAGTCGAAGTTGAAATTCAATGGAAAGCCTAGAATTTCGTGAGCCTTCAGATTATAGGGGAAAATTTCACAAATTTTATTAAACTGAAAATCGAATAATTTTGTCCATAACAAGACTTATATATAGGCAAACTCAAATCCTAATCTAATAAGGAAATTAAATCCTAATCGTATAAGGCAATTAAATCTCGAATATTAAATAATAATAAGGCCCAACAACATATTGCCGTAAAATAACTGAGTAAAATTAAACAAAGCTTAATCACTACACATAATTAAATTAATAACTCTTGGGCCTTTTAATTCTTCTTCCATCACAGACTTCTTCGAAAGCTCTGCAGTCCAAACTTCTTTAATCAACATATGCAATCCATCTATGAATGTCTTCGCTCTAGCCCTAGTCATCGGTTCATTAGAAATATTGACTGACTGCAGGGCCGATCCTGACAATATGGGAGCCCGTGGGCAAGAATAAATCGGGGCCTTATGATTTTATATTTTAATTATAAAATACAAGTTTTATTATAATTAATAATTAGCACATTCATATTATGATTTTGAGTATTTCATTATAATATATTTTTACTAATGAAATTAAACAGCTTCATTCATAATAGAATTCCTAGTTGATTACAATGAACAATTCACTATTTTTCTTTTTATTTTCTAGCAATTCTCAATGAGTTATTTTTATTTAAATTTTAATATATAAATCTTAGGACCCCTAATAGAAATCTATACATATATAATGAATTACATATTTTAGAAGCCCCTAATATCAATTTATATATATATGATAAACAATAAATTTTAGGGCCCAAATATCAATTAATACATACATATAATCAGGGCCAGCCCTGTGATTTCGAAGGCCCTGTGCGAAGAACATAAATTGTGCCCCTTTCTTATCATTATAATAAAAATGTTCCTGAAATTTAATCTGAATGTAAAAGATCACATCTTAAAATCATTTTTATTATTTAAGATTTGTATATAAAGTTTTGAATCACAAAAAAACTCGTATTTTTTTACTTCGAATTGTGAAAGTTTTGAGTACATTTTATGGTGAAAATATCTTAAATAAAATAAACAACTTTCAATAATATCATATAAACCAAAATACACAACTATAATTTAAAGATGAAAATATTTTCACAATTTATTTCCTAAAAAAGATTGTTTAAGCCTTAAATGAAATAAATAACTTTAAATTATTAAAATCTTATGTTACTAATCAACTATCTCCAATAAGTTGTATTAGAAATGAAAATAATTCCATGAAATCTTTAAAGGAGGCTAATTATTGTAACCACTTTTTTCTATAGTAACCAAACAATAAATATAATATCATGAACAAAAGTATTTTGACATCTTATCATATATATTTTTTGGATATTTTAAATATCTAACTTATGTATTATTTTATTTTAGGGAAACTAAAGATCAATTTATTTATTTAATATTAGCACAATCTTTAACAATTTATATTGAAAATAATTAATAGCAGATTATTGTTAACATATATCATAAAAATGGTGCCCCTAAATTTTTGGGGTCCCGGTGCTGCGCATCTCTCGGCACGGCCTCAGGGCTGGCCCTGCATATAATTATAAATTTTAGGGCCTCAAATATCAAAATATATGTAAATAAATATAGAGTATACACAAATTTTAAGGCCCCTAAAAAATGGGGTCCTAGGTCCAAGCCCTTCCAGCCAGCCCACCCTCAGGACCGGCCCTGACTGACTGAATCATCTCTCAAAGCCGCTCCTTGATCTCCATCACCATCTACGAACTGAAACAGCCGATTCCAATTGTAAACCGGAATCTTAAAGGTAATGAATTTTTTGACTTTCGAACTACCAATTCTGTAACTGTGGCCATGTCTATCCATAATTTACTGACATGGAGCTGCCTAGCATAAAACCTTCATTTCTAATATTGAACCACTTCAACCTTGTTAAACCTACATTTTTAATCTTTTTCCTTGTATTGCGGCATTCCATTTTTATTGGTGCAGGGGAAATCAATCTTTCAAGTGTATCTTATGACAAAATGAAATCTCTACTCTAATTTTCATTCTTCATTCTCTATTTGTTATTAACAATACTCTTTTTTATAATTAATTTATCATGGTTTAGATTAATGTTGCAAGTTCAACACTAACATTCATCTCACCCATTAAGAATATATAATATTTTTTAATAATTAATTTAAGATTTTTAACTAAAATCTAATTATTAAAACTCATTAATCCATACATTTATTTTTATAAAATTTTTATTTTGATTTGTTCATAAAAATAAATTAAAGTATATTATATTATATTTCAAAAATAATTATTAAAATTAGTTGCATTTAATTCTCAATGTTCATCTTTCCTTCAAAAAAAAAAATTCTCACCATTCATCAACATAAACTACAACTTTGCCAAAAAAATAAACACGCACACAAACTAAACTGCCTCCACTTAATTATATGACTAATCATATACAAATTACATTATTTTCCCGTCAAACAGTAGATGAAACAGTAACCATGCTCATCAAATTTCGAGCTTAATTTTATTCTATTTATAATCTCAATCATTCCGACGGCGTTTCACTCAAACTCCACACCTTCACCGATTTATCAAGACTCCCACTATACAACTTCCACCTCCTACGGCCGCCGTCCGCCTCCTTTTCCTCCTCCACAGCCAAACACTTCACCGGCCCCGTGTGCCCCAACATCACCGTGAGGCAAGTGTGCACCACCCCCTCCCTCCGCCACGCGCATATCGTCTTATCGGCGGAGCCACTGAACACCAAGTTCCCCGCCGCCGCCAGACATAGAACCGCCAGCTTATGGCCTTTCAGAACGCCGCCGTGGGACAGCTGCTTCCCCACCTCCCAGAAATTCACTAGCCCGTCCGACGAGCCGCAGTACACCACTGAGCCGGACGCGCCGACGGCTAACGCCGTGATGGCGCAATCCAAGCTGAGCAGCGTCTGCGACAGAGAATGCTTGCCGTCTGGCTCCCTCTTCCACACTCTCAAGGCGCCGTCAGCCGAGCCCGTGTAAACCATCCCGCCGCCGCCAGCCGCGACGGCGTTGACGGCGTCGTTGTGCGCGTTTACGGATTCGACGCACTTCGAATTATCGACTTTCCAGACCTTGAACGTTCGGTCCCATGAAGCCGAATAGAGCAGCCCGCTCTCCTCGTCCATGCTCAGGCAAGAAATGGCGTCGGCGTGCTTCACCCATAGTGCGATGCGGTTAGGCCTCACCTTCACGTAGCTCTTCCGCCTCATCGAGGCCGTTATCACGTCGAGCAACGTTGGCAGAGTCCCGATTTGTGTGTGGGCGCCGCCGCCTTTGTTCGTCCAAACGCGGATCTTCCCATCTTGATGGCCCGTGAAGACCTTATCGCCGGACATGACGATGGCTTTGACGAAGGCACTGCTGGACTTGAAGCCGTTGGATTCTTGCATGTTTTTCCAGACGCGAATTTTTTTTCTGTCGGAGCCGGTGTAGAGGAGGCCTCCCTTGGCGGCGACGGAATACACGTGGCCGTCTTGGCGGAGGATGGAGCCAACGATGGTGGCTTTTCTGGGCGTGATGGAGCAGAGGTTTGAGGTTTGGTTCCATGGAGACATCAGCACCGTGTCCGGACTGAGGCAGTCTGAGGGGCAGGCGGAGAGGTTGCTGCTCCGGTCTGTGTAATCGTCGCCGTCGCTGGAGGTGGCGGAAGGTGATGACACGCTGTGATCGGAGAGAAGCATGTTGATGTTTTTCATGGCTAATATGAGTGTTGGCCTCGCCTTCTCTCCTACCATCTCTCTTAAATCTCAGTTCCTCAAATTGTCAAATCTTGAATTGGTCGGGAATTGGAAAATCTTAGTGAGTGAGAGAGAGAGAGAGAGAGAGAGAGAGAGAGAGGGGGGGAAGGAGTGCAGGGAAAATTTGAGGATATGGAAGAAAGTGGGCTTTCAAATTCTTGCGTGCTAACTAAGAGGTATTAATAGGTGAAATATTCAAATATATATTTAAATTATTGATATATATATATATATATATATATATATATATATATATA
>JAPKLW010000031.1:523810-562623 GCA_026898455.1 Plectranthus barbatus | reverse complement strand
CTGGGCTATCAAATAAGAAAATTAACGGATATGATGTTTTTTTATCCTAAAAATATTTGTTGCATTCGCTAGGCAAAAACAGTTGCATTAATGCGGTAAATTTGTTATTATTCATACCATTAAATCTACAAAATATGAAAATCCCTAATTTTATGCTCCATTATCCCTACTCTTTTGGGATTTCGGATTTCAATAAATATTTTCCTAAATTAATTATTTTTATCCTTTTTCACACTCATTATATCTAGGAAAATCCCTAATTTTATGTTGCATTATCGTCACTTTTTATTAATTTCGAATTTTAAATAATATTTTTCAAAATTAATAATTTTTATACTTTTTATCATTTTTGGGAATTTTGAATTTTAAAGAAATCAATTTAACAAGGTACAATTACATTATCTTTTCCATGAAATTGCATTATCCGTAATTTAAATGTAATTATGCTATTAAATCTTCAATCTTTCCATTAAACATATTGCAACCGTAAAAAAACTAATTTAGCAATTGCTATTGTATTATCTTGTCCATTGGTTTGCAGTATATAGAATATAAATTTGCATTATTCATAAAATTAAAAGTAATTATATTCTAAAAATCTCAATCACTTTATGAAACATACTGCAACTGTGCAGGCGTAAATTATGCATATTTACAATCTTATATAATGCATCTTACATAAAAAAATAAAGAATTATATTTTTAATGAACCAATCTATGAAACATACTGCAACTTTTTAAGCTTATATAATGCAACTGTGCAGGCTTATATAATGTATATTTACAGGTTTATATGATGCAACTTACTACAGTAAAACCAAAACATACTTCAACTTTGTAGGCTTATATAATGCATATTTGCAGACTTATATAATGCATATTTACAGGTTTATATAATGCAACTTGCGTCAGAAAAATACACAACTATATTCAAAAACCTTAATAATTTTATGAAGGATAATGCAACTGTACATGCGTATATACTGCATATTTACAGGCTTATATGATGCAACTTATATATGAAAAAACAATAATTATGAAATAAGCTTACAAGCGCCACACACTCATCTCTCCCCTCTCACTCTCTCTACCATTCAATATTGGACAATGGTTGTCGGCAACCAAACACCGTCGGCGAACAGAACATCGGCGAGCGGCGGTGGAACGGTCGCATCTGGGGCAAAACCGGTTATGTCTTCAACGAGTCGGGCAACGCCTCTTGTGCCACCGGTGACAACTTGCCGTATACGCTGGCTGAGATCTTGTTACGTTCGCCACAATTATCGTCGGACTTTTACGACGTCAGCCTGGTGGATGGTTACATCTTACCTCTGCTGATCCAGCCATTTGGTGGGTGCGAGTCGGCTGGTTGCATCGAGGATCTAAACCAGAGATGCTCTTTGGATCTGAAGACCGCTGGCGGCGCCGCCTGCAAAGGCCCCTGCAGCGACGAAATTCTGCAAATAAAAATTAAAAAGATTTTGAGGATGATTTTGATTCTCAATTCAGAAGAGATTTTAAATCGTAGAAGAAATTTTAGGAGGTAGTTATGGAAAGAATAAAAAAGGAATGTATTAATTACTATTAAACCCTTCATGGAATTAATTAATTATTAAATTAAGTAATAAAATAAAATCCAACATTAAATCTTGACCATTCATATTTTAAAACTAAAGGCCCAGATTTATTCTCTTCTCCTATCTAAGGGAGACTTGTGATATGATTACGCCTCTAAAAGGATGCATTATATGGTTACCCTATCTCCATATGTTATATGAGGCCAAATCCTAGCCATTAGATTAAGATTTCAATACTTGTGATTTAACTTGAAAGTGAAAAAAATTCGTTGCATTATCTAGTGCAACGTACTACATTATTGGGTATAATGGTAATTTTTACACCCACAGTTTTGGAATTATCTGAAACAAAAATCACATTCCTCAAAATTGTTTTTTTTCTTTCTTTTAATTTTTTTATAAAACTTTAAATAATCATAACTCACTCAATTTAAATTATTTTTTCACGTATTATATATCAAATTAAAGATAATTTAATTATCTTTCAAACAAAATCCCTATTACATATATTCGGAATAATATAATCGTCGTAAAATTAAATAATGTAGTAGCCTAAACTAAATAATGTAGCATAATTCAAAGAATAATGTAATGATATATTTAAAAGTACTGTAACATTAATAAGGTAATAAGGAGAATTAGATAATGCAAATCAATGAACATAGATAATGTAGCATAATATGAAGAACAATGTAATGACATATTATGTTGCATTATCTGTATTCATCGCGCATTATCTAATTCTACTTATTAATATTACAGTATTACATTAGCCTTTGTATTATGTTACATTATTTAGTTTTACTAAGGTTATCTTGTTACGAACATATGCAATAAGAATTTCGTTTGAAAGATAATTAAATTATCTTTGATTTGATATGTAATGTGCTATGAATGTTACATTATTTATGACAAATATGTTGCATTATTTGTTTACAATTTCAATATTATAATAAATAAATATGCTGCATTATATGTTTACACTATAAAAGATAATGTAGTATATCAACTATCATATAAATAATGTGACATCTACATAGTAAAAATTGGTCGGCTGACAGTTGCCAAGAAATTGCACCACTGTGCATAATAGATACCCAAAACCAGCATTAACTGTTTGCTGTGAAAATACTGACGAAGACCAACCGAAATAGATGTCGACGAAGAGAAAAATAGCCAAAATTGGACTATTGAAGGAGAATCATCGCAAGATTGAGAAAGCTTTTTGCACATACGACATCACCATCGTATTCCAACTCACACAATCCCTTTCTCACATTCTATCGAACAACTTTTTCGCGGCCTTCGCCATCCCCAGATTCGCATACTCATAAAACATGTTATTCCAATAATATTAATTTCTCAGAGAGAGAGAGAGAGAGAGAGAGAGAGATGAGACGAGGAGAGAAGTAGAAGGATGAGATGATAGAGAGATGTTAGTGGTGATTACTAAATAACCCTTACTAATGATATGCGGGCCACATGATTTAAGAAATGAAGGGTTGAGATTTGGTCTCATATAACATTTGAGAGGTGGGTAACATATGATCACAACTATAAATATATATATATATATATATATATATTTATTTATAGAGTAGTTGTGAGAATGGACTTACTATGAGAAATGAGAATAAATCTCGATCGTTCATATCATTAGATCAACACGACAAATTAAATCACATGCCACTAAAAACAAAGACATTTTATGATCAATATCATGCATTAAAGGACAATATAGTAATTATATATAATGAATGATAATTTTAAAACCTGCATTTTAACTACGATTTTGTTCAATTTAAGGTCAATATCCCGGATTAACATTACATTGCAAAAAAAATACTTAATGTAACACCCCTCTTAAATTTACATTTATTTATCAAATTTCCAGAAATTTATATTTTGTTATCGAATTTAATTTGAGGTGTCGCGATCGATTTAATTTGGGAATTTATATTTTGGTATTTATTCATTGTCATCTTATATTTTATTAGTTATATTGATTGATTCAATTTAATTGATAAATTATTTGGTAACCCGATATTTTTGAATCGGGATATAGTCGATCGATAAATTTCGTAACCCGGGAAAGATATTACGATTTCCCGTGTAATGACGCAAAGAGATGTAGAGATGATGTGAGTTGATATCTATGTGATTGGTGGGACAAGCGATTGACAATCACTTTAACTTTTTTGAATTTTGGATATTTACAATAATGCCATCCACCTACTTCTATAAATAGAAGGCTTCCCTCACACTCCATCACTTTCACTCTCTCTCTCTCAAAAACTCTCACCAAACTTTTTCCGGTGACTATTCCAGCGAGACTCCGGTGAAGTATTTTGAGGTAAGGATATACATTTTTAGGATCCTCTTACCTCATTCTTTCTATTTCCAACACTCTTTTCTTCATTCTCCATGTTCTAAAAGTGGAAACCAAGCATATCGAGTGTTGATCGAGCCCACGAGGTCCTGAAAACATCAAGGAGGTATAGATCAAACCCCTCTCTAGCTATTTCCTAAGTTTGAGCAAATTTACAAATTTTGACCTAGTTAAACTTTTATGATCTAGACTTGCTTTTTAGATTATGAGTACACATACATGTTTAGCATGTTATATGTTGAGGCTAGAAACCACATATTAGTCTAGGAATCGAGTTGTGATCATTTTGGATTATTTTATAGATTTTTAGCTCCATGTTTAAATGTTTATCCTATATTTCAATTCCACCTCGATTTTCGATATTTTGATGCTTGGAATATTGTCTAGACTTGTTATAATTGATAGAAAGCCATTTGGTGTTGTTAGAAAATGATTGGACGAGCCCAGAAAACTGTTGAGCAAAAAACTACATTTTTCCACCGAATGCAACAAGCTTTGTTTTCGATCAACGCCAGTCCGCGTCGGTCAACGCGGCTATGCCGATCGACGTAGAAGCACGTCGGTCGACACAGAGCTTGTTGGTCCCAGATCATAGTATGTACGATGTGCAGCGGTAGTATAAAGACAGTTATTTGCACTCTTAAAATGCAGGTAGTTTAGATTCAGCTTCACTCAGTTTTAAGGTGACAATTTTAAAAACATAGTTTTGATTAACCAGCTAGTTAAGTTACCAAGTTACAGTTTAGGTTGTCAACAGTTATACGCTTCAACATTTTTTGACAAGTGTTGAAGGTTTCAAAGTACGATTGAGAACTGTATGAAATGCAATATAAGTGAAACTGTAAATGACGCAGGATATTTATAGTGGTTCAGAGCCTTAAGTACTATGTCCACTCTTCGGATATTAATCCAGTAATTCACTAAATAATGAAGATACAATCCTCATGATCTATAGCCAAATGTTGTAGAATCCACCGTCCACAACAGATTGGAGCACTCGCCCAGGTTGTTGTTCTTCACTCCTTCTTCAGTTCCTCGAAGCTAGGTACCACCTTGAAGTCTTCTTAGAACTGGTAGTCGTTGGAAATGGATTGAGGACAAACCTCCCTTCTCCTTCTCCGGTGGGTGGATGGTTCAGTTCTTCTCAAAAAGTAAGCTGATCGAATGACGCCCGTGATAACCTTCTTTCCCTTAGAAAGGAAGGCTGCTGTGTTCTCACTTGAAAAGTAGGAACACCAAGAGAATAGACTAAGTCGGAAGACTTAATCCTCGGGCACACTAGGTTACACGGTGAATCTCAAAAGATTATTTAAGCAATAATGCCTCGTGTTTAATAAACAAACCACGAAAATAATGTTGTTCGATTGAGAGCTTTTAATGTGTTAGAGTTTTTAATTCGGCAGAGTGACGACAAGCTTTTAATGTGTTTAAAGTGGTATCTTTGTCTCTGAATCTCCTGCTATTTATAGTTGGAGATTTGAAAATAGCCGATAGAGACATGTTGAAGGATGTCCAATCAGAGTCCATCCTTCTCTGTAAAGTAGACCTGCTTCTTTGCCTTTTTCGAACTACTGCCGTCCTTTTTGCAGGGCAGTTTGTACTTGATGTGTCAGACGCAGAACAATGTTGTACGGCAGTCATAACTAAGTGTTTCATTTAACTTCTCTAATGTTCTTTTATGACTGATCGACATCTTTGCTTTTCACTTATTCATTTGATGTGAAGCTGTCCTGATCAGAAACTGTGAGTGCCTCTCGACATTTGGAATATTGTCTGCACAGTTTCCCGCATTCGTTACTCTGCTCAGTTTTTTCTTGTCAGGATGACTTCTTCTTCAAAAAACTGTGGAACAGTTTTTTGACAGTTCTCTACTCTTGGACTATTACAACTCGATCATTCTATACAAGGATTACATGAGGTAATTACTCTAAGGCCTAGACTTTGGTACACAGTTTTGACACATCAAAACATCAATTTTAAAGGTGGGATTCCTACATCAACACCTAACAATTTCCCCATTTTTAATGTTGTCAAAACCATACCTCTTAAGTCTATCTAAGTCGGCAAGAAGATGCAGTTTATCTGTGTTTACAAATTTTGTCAATCTAACACTACGCAGAACTGTGCTTCTTCTATAGTTGACCTACTCTAATTGATCTTCCCCCTGAATGGGAGGGAACATTCTCGATTAATATAAATCAAATTAGAGCAATAAGAGAACATAATGCTGATCACACTGGAACATGTAAATTCAGCCAGTCAAGAATCAAGGTAAGAGACAATGAGTAGTTGTCTTCAAACCAACAGTTTTTCACTTTTCACTATATATATGATCGATTACAAGTACATGAAAAGTTTTAAAACTGTAGTAGCAAAAGAAGACACACAAAACAACAAAAAAACTTCGAAAGAGCAGAACTACTCCTTTTGCTTGTCTTGATCTTTGTCCTTTCTCTCTTGATTTGAGAAATCTGTGTCTTTTGGCTTTGAGGAAGTTGCGGCAGAAGTGGAGGATCTTGCTTGCATATTAAGACGTGCAGCCATTTCCATGAAGAATTTCAACTCTTGTTCTCTAGAACCCTTTAGTGCTTCTAATTGCTTTTTCATCTCTTCATCCCGCAGTCTTCGCTCCTCTTCTCGCGTTTCAATCATTTTAAACTGCAACTTCATCTGTTCTCTCTTCCCCCATTTTGACAAAATCAAAAATAGTAAAGAACCGCTGATCTATTTCCTGTCTAAGAACATCAAGGGGTATAAGAGGTGTGGCCACAGAGATGGGATCGGGAGACAATGTTCTTTCAAGTGTAGCCAATGCTCTAGAGTCTCCGCCAGTTTGATTCTGAGATGTAGCAGTAGAAGTTTCTGGTTAAGTATGGGCTTTGCTGTTTCTTCCCTCTTCTTCTTTTTGCTTGGCTACTGCTGCTGCTGCAATTCTTTCCTGTTCGGCAGCGACTTCTTGTTCCTTTCTAGTGGCTTCAGCAGCTGCTGCTACTTCCTCTTTTCTTCTCAGTTCAGCTGCTGCTTCTTCCTCTAGCTTTCTCTTTATCTCAACAGCTTCCTATTCTTCTCGTTTCTTTTGTTCTTCCTCAATTCTCTGTTGTTCAGCTTCGCAGTTTAGTCTTTGAAGGTCTTCTTCTTCCTTGCAAATTTTCTGAGCTTTCGAGACAGCATATGCTTCGGCTGTTTTGATGCGGAACAGTCGCTGAAAATGCTTTTGTAGAAACAATTTTGCTTCTCGTTAACGAACAAGCTCGACAGCTTTCTCGGCAGTTTCTGCAAGAGTTATTGCTTGAGAAAGTCTGATTGCTTGAGCCAAGTTCACTTCATCTTCTTTCCTGAGTTTTTCTTCTTCTTCTTCTTCTTCTTTCCTCAATCTTTCTTCCTTATTTTCTTCTTCCTTTTCTAACTGAGAGAGATGTGTCGTGAACATTCTCTCCTTTTCGTTTAATTTCTATTGCTGTTCATTCAGTTGCTCAAGGACATTGTGATAATCAATGATCTGTCTTCTGATGGTTTCCAGATTTGATGCTTCTCTGTTTATAGCAGTCTGCTGTTGAGAGGCATTTTGATTAGTTCCCCCTGAATTCAAGAAGGGGACATTCTCTTCTTGTGCTTCCTTAGTTGATTCTTTTGATTCTTCTTCCTCTTCAAAACTTTTAGAAGCAGTCTTGCCATCCTCGGGCTGTTCCGGTCTTTGAGGCATTGTCTTCTCAGAGTTAGTTAATGAGGAGCATGTCATCTCATCAAGGTCTACGTGCTTGTCTACTGTGTAGATTCCAAGTCCATCAAGTTGAAGACGTTTAGTATTGTGAGCAGACATGTGCTCCGAGTTCAGAGCACTCTCTGGTATTTTAGAGGATTGACCAGCTCCTTCAAGTGTAGCATCGAATTTCAGTTTCTTAGCTATTTTCCTAATTGATTTTTCATGATCTGTCTTTCTTTTCATCCTACGCTGGGGATGTTCACAAACAGTTTCTTTGTCTTTCTCAGTTTGATGTGAATCTTCTCCAGAGTTTGTGTCTGTTTCTTTCCTCTTCACTCCTTTTCGCCTATGTTCATGTTTTTGTGCTTAAGTGCCAGTTTCTTAGCTTTCTTGGGATCCTCGACACTTCGAACTATCGAAATGGTAGCAAGGCTTTCAGATGTCTCAGCATCTACTTCCTTGTCGTCAAAACTGTCATACCCTTCATTATCACCGTCGTATCCACTGTCATCTCCTTTCTTCCTTTTAATCAACCGGTAGACAAGATCTTTTGGTGGAATGAAATCGGGCAGTATGAGGTCTTCCCTCTCATTTTCTATTCTTAGAATGCTCTCAAGAAGATAGCTAACTTTCAAACCAAAACCAACACTTGACGAAAACTTGCCATTCTTTTGGATGCCCTTGTTTTTCTTTGCATTTTCTAACAAACATCCAAAGATATACTCTGCCCAATTCCCTCCAGGACAATCATCAAGCACCGTCATTAAAGCATATTTGGGACTGCTGAACTCAGATAAGGATCCAATGCCACAATATATTATCCTTAGAGCTATCTTATTGAGTGTCTTATAGCATGGGTTCAGTGCAGATACCTTAGTGGCGGGTCTGAATTGTTCACTAGTTTTGGGCTTCTTCCACTTCAACCAATGAGTCTTCTGAACCTCCTTATCATCATGGTGATAGCTGGCAATGTGGACTCCTGTCTTTGGTAGATGGAGATGTTGAGCGACGAGATCATGATCAACTCTTATTTCTCTTGATGAAATATTCGTCTGGAAGAACCGATTATCTTTGTCAAATATTACATTTTTGTAGAACTCAGCTACACGATTTGGGTTAAATTTATGGGGACAAGAAGTCAGGAACTGCGTTAGATTTTCTTTTATGAGCTTTGCAACGATCTCTGTAGCAATCACCGTGTCTGTCGTGATAGATGTGAAATCCTTCCAATTTAGGATTTTCTCCTTTACGACTTGCGATACCCGAAACTGATGGTCGGTGAGGTCAGCTTCGTCCACTATTTAGCATAGTTCGTCTTGGGAGGTTTCCTCAGTGACTATGAACGGTTCCAGATTATCAGAGATGTTGGTATCCCTGATCTGAGTCTTTTCTTTTGACATGATTTGGATATAGAATGTGGATTAGTTTGACGTCTTGGAGTAGAAAAATCATATTTACTTGAAGGATTTGACTTCTCGAGACTAGGGTGTTCAAGGGTGAATATTGGAGGCGACAAAAAAAGGGTTTAAGGGATTTGGTGATTGATCGTCTGACAGAATCATATGTTGGGATTGAATCTCCTTTTTGCATTGAGCGACTAAGATATATGCTGATGTAGGCGGCTTTTCACATCATCTGACACGCTGTTAAGTATCGCATGGGAGATTCGACGTGACTCCGAGTGATACGCCATTGAGGTGTCTGCATTTAATGCAACGTGCAACCAAAACCTTCATCGAATTTGAAATTTCGCACCTTTAATACTCATAACCTCATTTTGTATGGTTCCAAGCGGTTGGTGGTCATTGAATGTTGATTCATCTGACTCTGAACTGTGAGGAGTCGTATTTGGCATTTAAGTGATTTGCCTCTTTTTCGATTAACGCACAGAAGAGCCTTTAAATGTCCTCTTATCGAGGTCTGAGTATTCACACATTTCATCTTCTTTCAGAAATCCAAAATAAATTCGATCTTCCAGAAGATGTCTACCTCATCTTCTCTTTCTTCCCTTTTTGATCTTTCAAAGGAAACGAGGAAGATTTCCACCTAGAGGAACAAAATTCTGGATGAGCAGACCCTTGTTGCACGGTACTGGAGAATTCCAGAGGTTCATAACAGAGTGATTGAGAACTTGAGGGCACATGATCTTGAGCGCTTTGTAATAATAAATCCTAATTCCTTCCATGCTGATGTGCTCAAGTTGGTGGCTTACAATGCCAAGGTCTCCGATGAAGAGATCTTCTTCAGCATCAATGGAGAGGAATTCTTCTGGTCAGCAGATCATTTTGCAAATGCATTTGGGCTTCCTGGAGGAGGACCGTCGGTTTTGCATTATCGATGGAGTGAGACGACACCAGAATGGTCAGCTTGGCAGGATTGGAGAATGTGGGACATTGACTTTCGTCCTACTGTGTCGATTGGATTTCTCAAGTCACGTTACAGAGTATCCTATGATGTCATCAACCAGATGATTGTCTGTAATTCTCTTGATGAAATTGACTTTACGCCACCTGTCTGGAAGGCAATGTTGGCGTTTGAGGACCAAGCTTCGGTGAATTGGGCAGGATTCATCTTCGATCATTTGCGAAGTGCTCTGCTGAAACTGCCTGAAGTCTCCATTCCCTATGGTATGCAGTTGAGCTTGCTCCTTGAGGAACAAATTTCATACTTGAAGGAGGGTCCGTCGAATCTAATTGGATCGGACTATTACCCCACTTAGATGGATGTTCACCCCTTGACTGTTTCCAAAAAAAACTAAACTGATGACTTTTGCTTTTTCTTTTTTGTATATGTACTCAGTACCATCTTTTGCATCAACGAATGGTTTGCCCTAACCTTTTTGATTATCTTTACAGGCTATAATTTTGTATCTTTATCTTCTAATAATTTGATGACATCTGCCTGTTACCTTTGAACTATTGAACGCATGTCCAGTTTTGACACACAACCAAACATCTCTAATCTTCAGTTTGCTCATCGAAAAATACGATTTCTGTTGGTGATATCTCCATCGACCGTAACAGGATCCTTAACAAGGTTGGATTGGAGGTCCAATATTGGACTAATCATCGAG
Source organism: Plectranthus barbatus (assembly GCA_026898455.1). Lineage (NCBI taxonomy): Eukaryota > Viridiplantae > Streptophyta > Magnoliopsida > Lamiales > Lamiaceae > Plectranthus > Plectranthus barbatus. The sequence continues at coordinate 551,881 of JAPKLW010000031.1, read as the reverse complement.
TGTTCAGCGCAGTGATGAAGAGTTTGGATGCAAATGGTCTTGAGAAGTTTGTAACTCGGAAACTGTTCAAATTCTAAGAGGACATGCTGAAGATGTTTGCCCTTAACAGTCATATAGAGGAAAACGAGATCTTGGCAACATCAACAGTTATCGAATTCGCTGGTCTCCTGAGTCTTCCACATCAGTTTTGAGCTTTCTCGAGGAGATACGCTGTAATGGACCGCTTCAAATATCAGTTGGCGCCCAAATGGTCTGCTTGGTAGAGATGGAGGGATGTTGATGTCGACTTCCACCCAACAGTGTCGTCAAATTGGTTGAAGCCCCAATATCACTTGTCATTTGACATCATAAATCACATGATCGTTGCCTATCCTATGTCGGACATGAATTTTTCTCCTCCAGTTTGAAAGGCTATAATGGCCTTTTTTGAAGAGGAGGAGGTCGACTGGGCCTCCTATGTATTCGACCAGGTGCGGGAAGCCTTCCAATTTCTCTATAACATCCCAATTCCCTATGGAATGCAACTGAGCTGGCTTCTGGAGAAGGAGATTTTGTCTCTTGTTGAGGTTGGACCAACATCAAGGACTCTGACTTCTATCCTCCAAGGCGTCGTATCCCTTGTTGATTTATCCTTTCTTAGACAGTGCTTTTGTACATTTTTGGATTTTTCTGTTGATGTAATGTACTAATGAAACAAAGATGGTCATTTGTTTCAATCCTGAGTTAATTTGTGATAACTTCACTTTCTTAACTGGACACGCCACACAGTTTATTGTGATACAGCTTGTGACCATGCGGTGTCTGATCTCCTTTAATTTCCAAGAAATCAATCGTGAGATATGGGAGATTGCAATCATATCTCCATGATTTGACTATGCACTGAGGCTATACGCTTTTCTTTCTGTCTTCTTTACCTTCATATCCATTTAGAAGTGATGCGACGCAGTGGTTGGCATTTAATTCAAACTCATCGATCGTCGTATAGAGATCTCCAATAAATAACTTGTCACTAAGTAATATTTGTCACCTAAAATCAGTACAGGCTTCTTTGCTCCATGCAATATCTTTAGAGAAAATGGATCCTTCACCTAACATTGTGAACGATCTTGCAAAATCTCTATTCAAAAGAACAGTATCCTGGATATAGGTGGGTTCTGGCGGCAGAACTGGAAGACTCTTGATATTTTCAATGAGGTGATGGAGAAACTAACATGCCAATAGTCTTGAGACCTTTGTGTCCAAGGAGCCTCATTCCTTCCACAAGGATTTACTGAAGGTAGTCGCATACAATTCCACTGTCATAAAGAAAGAGATACACTTCAATCTTAATGGGGAGGAGTTCTTTCTATCGACTGACTATCTAGCTAACAAATTCGAGCTTAGACGCAATGGCATCCTGATCACGGACTATCTCGAGGATGACACAGCGCCTGAGTGGTCAGCGTGGTAGCGGTGGAGGGTAGCAGAAGTCGGGTTCCATCCAATTGTGACTGCGGATTTCCTTAAGCCCCGCTATAGAGCGACTTTTGACATAATTAGCCAGATGGTAATTGGCGACACCCTTTTGGACACAAACTTTTCACCGCTTGTATGGAAAGCAATGATGGCATTTGAGGATTAGGCTAAAGTAAACTGGGTTGCTTTCATCTTTGACTGCCTGATGATGACCTTTTGTAGTCTTCCTGAAATCACCATCCCAAACGGCATGCAACTAGGTTGGCTTATTGAAAAGAGAATTCCTCTCTTTACTGAAGATGGATCCAAACTGGTTGCCATCGATTACTACCCACCAGGAAGTATATCCACCTACTTTTTATAAATGTAGATTTCATGTGTTTTGATTGAATATTGTATACTCTCTTTATCTTAATGAATGAAGTAGTCGTTTTCCCTTTGACTTAAACATTGAGTAAGCATTTCCACAAAGAAAACTTGTCTAAATAATAACCTTGTCGAATTTACATTAGTTCGATAATTGTGTACTATTCAGTTTTTATCTCTTTTTCTGGAGATTTCATCAAACTCTAGAAGACCTAGTTTGATGCATATCTCTTTAAATCGAGCCTCAGGTAGCGGTTTGGTGAAGATGTCCGCTAGCTGGTCTTTAGTTCTAATTTATTCCATTGAGATATCCTCCTTCTCCACATGATCTCGGATGAAATGATGATGAATATCAATGTGTTTCGTCCTGGAGTGTAGAACTTGATTCTTCTCAATAGAAACTGCACTGTTGTTGTCACAGTTAATAGGAACACATCCAGTGTCTATTCCATAATCTTTGAGCTGCTGCTTTATCCACAACACTTGAGCACAACAGCTGTCTGCTGCCACATATTCAGCTTCAGTGGTTGACGTAGCCACGAAATGTTGCTTCTTGCTGAACCAGCTTATCAGTTTATGACCTAAAACCTAACAGGTTCCACTTGTGCTCTTTCTGTCAATTTGCAGCCTCTAAAATCTGAATCAGAGAAACCATTCAGCATGATTCCATCAGATTTGGGATACCAGATACCTAAAGATTCATTCTTCTTAAGATATCTCACGATTCTCTTAGCTTCTTCTAAGTGAGACTTCTTTGGATTCACCTAGAATCTTGCACATACTCCTACAACATAAGATATATCGGGTCTACTGGCAATTAGATACAGTAGAGACCCAATAATTCCTCTATAAGCAGTTGGATCAATTGGTTCTCCTTCTTCATCGAGAGTGATTTGAGAACTAGTGCTCATAGTAATCCTTAGAGACTTCGTCTTCTTCGGACAGAATTTGTTGATTAAGTCTAGAGTATACTTCTTTTGACTAATAAAGATCCCTTCGTCAGACTGATCAACTTGCAAACAAGAAAGTATGTCATCTTGCCCATCATACTCATTTGGAATTTATTCTGCATCAACTGGGCAAATTTTTCACATAAGTTGGTGTTTTTGCTACCGAAGATGATGTCGTCTACATAGATTTGAACAAGTAGGATGTCCTCTCCATCATTTATCTTGAATAAGGTTCGGTCGATCACACCCTTTTCAAATCCATTCTTGAGCAGAAACTGGGAGAGAGTTTCATACCAAGCTCTAGGTGCTTGCTTCAATCCATACAAAGCTTTCCTTAGTTTGTAGACTTGGTTTCCTTGCTCGAAACCTGAGGGCTGTTCGACATAGACTTCTTCCTTTAATTCGCCATTAAGGAAGACACTCTTCTCATCCATTTGAAGAGCTATAAAGTTGTAGTAAGCTGCATAGGCCAAGAACAACCGAATGGCCTCTAGTCTGGCAACTGGTGCGAAAGTCTCATCGTAGTCTATTCCTTCACATTGTGCATACCCCTTCACAACCAATCTTTCTTTGTTTCGAACTATGGTACCGGTCTTATCCCTTTTGTTCCTGAAGACCCACTTAGTACCAATCACGGACTGATGCGTTGGTCTGTCCATCAGATGCCACACATTGTTGCAACTGAATTCTGCCAATTCTTCTTGCATCGCATTGATCCAATCCGCTGATTGAAGTGCTTCTCCGATCTTCATTGGTTCGACTTGTGAAATAAAGCAAGACATCAAGGCATTTCCTTGCCTGGTTCGAACTGGGTTGCCAATATCATATAGGATAGCTTCACCAGGATGATCCCTTAGCCAACTAGGCTTCTTCATAGGTACGACTTCAACAGAAGTAGCAGGAATCCCAGAAACTGCAGGGTGTTCCTCATGAGATGATTCACTTCTAAGTTCTGGAACTACTTTGCCTCCTTGTTCTAGAACTGTTCTACTCCTTCTTCAGAAGCTGCTTCATCTCCCTCTTTAGGAATAGCATTCTGATCAGCATCTGGATTCTGAACTTTCATTGTTTCTTCAGTTGGAGCTGCTTCCCTGGCGGTCTCAAGGTTTATCTCCTCGGTATCATCTTGTTCTGCTTCAGAAACTGATGCATTTATCTCGGGAGGCTTCTTTTCATTATGATCTTCGATGCTAATTAACATTAAGGCCTCAACAATGACATTAGCATCATTGGTCCTCTCGACTGCTTGGGGTTCAGCCGAGGCTACTGGAGTTTTGGAAATACCATTCCTAGATCTAGTCAGAGAAATTGTTTGATTATGATGAAGATCAGTTCTAGGTTCCTCATTGACATCCTTGATCTCATGATTTTCCAGACCCAGTTCTTGAAGTGTCCTGCACACTAGAGTAGCTTCATAAAAAACAACATGACATGTTATTTACACAAGCTGGGCTGTCTTATTGAATACCCTATATCCCTTATATGAAGGATGTCTGTATCCAAGGAACACTCCTTCATCAGCTTTCATGCTAAAAGTATTCAATTTAGACATCCCATTATTGTGAATATAACATGGAGAACCGAAAGCACGAAGATGAGCTATAGAAGGCTTACGACCATTGTAGATTTCGTAGGGAGTCTTGTGCAGCCGTGTGTTGAATACAATTCGATTCTGCGTGTAGCAAGCTATCATCAAGGCTTCTCCCCAAAATCCTTTTCCGAGGTCAGTATCGGCCATCATGGTCCTAACTTCTTCCATGAGTATTATGTTCCTTCAGTCAGCAAGACCATTTTGTTGAAGAGTTCTCGGAGTAAACTTCTCATGTCCGATTCCAATTTTAGTGCAGAAGTCCATAAGGGGTCCATTGCAAAACTCTATTCCATTTTCGGACCTTATTCTCTTAAATTTTACCCCTTTTTCATTCTGAAGACGGGTGATCAGTTCTGGTAGCTGAGTTTTGACTTCGTCTTTGGATTTGAGCAGCACTACCCACTTATGTCATCAACAACTACCAATGTGTACTTTCTTCTTCCGATTGTGGGTGGAGTAACTGGACCAAACAAATCCATGTGGAGTAGTTCTAAGACTCGATCTGTGCTTGCTATAACTGGCCTATTCTTGAAGGAGGCTCTTGTTTGTTTCCCGAGCTGACAAGCTTTACAGACTCCTTCTTCTGGAACTTCTTCTGTGGCAGTCCATCAACCAAATTATGGTTTGCTAGATGTCTGATCGAATTGAAGTTTAAATGACTTAATCTTTTGTGCCACAACCAGTTTACTCCTTCTGAGGAACTGTGCGCCAGGAGACATGTTCCCCCTACTCCACTGGACCAATCAACAATGTAAATACCTCCTTTCCTGATTTTTTTGATGATAGTCTTGTGAGTCACCTTGTCTATGACGTGACATTCTGATTATTCAAACCTAACAATATAGCCACTCTCACTCAGTTGGCTTATACATAGAAGATTGTGTTTCAGGTTGGTGACTAAGGACACATTTTGAATGATGATTCCATTGTGTTCCACGTATCCTTTTCCAATAACTTGTCCCTGAGCCTTGTTCCCAAAAGTGACCGATGCTCCTTTGTATGTCACAAGGTTCTTGACTAATTTCTTTTCTCCTGTCATGTGAGCTGAGCATCCGCTATCTAATATCCATAATTTTGCTTTCTTTTGAGAACCTGGTCCCTGTTAGACAGAAAAAGTTATTTAGGTCCCCGTATCCTTTCGGGTCCTGCAAAGTCAGTCTTCTGGATCCAACCTTTTGGTATCCAGACATGTTTCACTTTTACAGTTCGTGAAACCAGATCACTCTTTGGTGAATGATCATCTTTTCTTCTAAAGTAATGTATGTTGTTTGAATGCATGCTACTAAGTGATGTGGTGTGTGAACTCTTTCTGAACCTATTGCTCTGGAAAGAGTGTCAAAAAACTATTCTCGGGTGGGTAGCCATCACAGTCTTTTGAGACTAAAACTATCTCAACTCAGGTCTCGAATAGGTGTTCCTCCTATTCGGAATACCATTATAATAGAACCGTAGTCTATCATAACTTCTCTAATTTCTATCCAGTTGTCGAACTAACTTCCTTGCTACATTTACATGTTGAGAAGTTTTTCAAAATCCTCACTAATCGACCTCGTCTTTGTGACTTCATCGGTCAAAATTGAAATCTCCAATTTTAGTGAGGCATTTTCTCTAACTAGTTCATCTTTAATCTCATGAAAACTTTCAACCTCTTTCACAATGTTTTCAAGTAAAGCACCTTCTGAATCTGAGCGACAACAATCAGAATTATCTTCAAAGCATGTAGATGCAAGAGATGAGGGTAGATGAGTAGTTACCACTATTTCGTAGTTTGAAGCACTATCTTCTTCGTCGGTAGCATCTCAATCGATTGCCGTCATGAAAGCAAGGAGTGCTTCCTCATCATTCTCATCCTCAGACGTGTAGTATCCATCATCATGGTCCGGTAAGTCTGGTACTTCAGTTCTTGTGAGCATTGCTTGGGCCACAACTTTAGATGCTCTCCTTCCAAATAAATTCTTCAGTCTGTCTCTCTCCTCCTGAGAAACTAGAGGGCATTCGAACTTCAGATGGTCTGGAGAGTTTCATTCATAGCATGTGCGTGACTCTCTCTTTGTGAATCTTTGCTCGCTGGACTGAGTATCCTTTGCTTTTCCTTTAGCCTTTTCGAGAAGTACGACCAGGTTCCTCATTTGTTCTTCCAGTTTGGTAACTGACAGTTCAGTTTCCTTCTTTGGAACTGAGCATCCTTTGTTGGTGAAGATTGATAGGCAGTTTTCTCGAAGTGAACTGGCCTCTTTGGTCGTCTTTGGAAGGCTCTCTTTACGAAGAATGTTGCGTCAACATCAGCTGCTAAATTTGGGATTCTAACAGCTTCATTTTTGTTCACCATCTGAATATCCCATTCATGGGCTTGAAGTTCAGCGAACAGTTCTTTGGTTGACATCTTTGAGAGATCCATTGTCTTCAAACAGGGGGTTTTTACGAACCAGTCTTCCTTTGGCAGTCTTGAAATTTTTTTTTGCATTCATAACAACCACCTTTTCTCCTCTTCTAAGATTTTTCATTTCGCTGACGATGGCGTTGAACCTTTCTTCAATCGATTTGATTGTTTCACCGGGTAACATCAGGAATGATTCATATTTGTCAACGCATATTTGTTTCTTGTTACGTCTCGTGGCTTCTGTTTCCCTGGTAAGGTTGTTGATCCAGTCCCATAAATCTTTAGCATTGTTCTTTTGTATGGCTCCATCCACACGAGATTCTAGGAGAGATTGCACGATCATCTCTTAAGCAATGGGATCCAGCTGATGGCGCTTTCTGTCATCGAGTGTCAATTCTTCATTTGGCTTATTTACCATTTCGAGGCCACCTGGACCATCTTCTCCTGCTTGCTGGATTTTAGGCTTATGGATCTTTAGGGGTCCATTCTTTAAGACTTCATCCATCTCTGGATGTTGTGCTCTCAATTGAATGAGACATCTAATCTTCCTTACTTCGAACTTCTCTGGGTTGTACTTGGGAAGGCTTGGAAAATTCATCATTATCTTAAGATAACCTGCTCGCTAATCACACTTAACAAACAATTAAGAGTGCAAGGAAGTACAAATCCGGTCTTAAGCGACTAAAAAAGGACAGTTTAGAAAGACCGACCTGCTCTGATACCACTTGTTGGTCCCAGATCGTAGTACGTACGATGTGCAGTGGAAGTATAAAGACTGTTATTTGCACTCTTAAAATGCAGGCAGTTCAAATTCAGCTTCACTCAGTTTTCAGGTGACAGTTTTAAAAACACAGTTTTGATTAACCAGCATGTTAAGTTACCAAGTTACAGTTTTAAGTTGTGAACAGTTATATGCTTCAACACTTTTTAACAAGTGTCGAAGGTTTCAAAGTACGATTGAGAACTGTGTGAAATGCAATATAAGTGGAACTGTGTGAAACGCAGGATATCTATAGTGGTTCGGAGCCTTAAGTCCTACGTCCACTCTTTGGAAATTAATCCGGTAATTCACTAAGTAATGAAGATACAATCCTCCCGATATATAACCAAATGCTCTAGAAGCCACCATCCACAGCAGAATGGAGCACTCGCCCAAGCTATTGTTCTTCACTCCTTCTTCAATTCCTCGAAGCCATGTACCACCTCGAAGTCTTCTTAGAACTGGTAGTCGTCGAAATGGATTGAGGACAAATCTCCCTTCTACTTCTTCGGTGGGTGGACGGTTTAGTTCTTCCCAGACTGTAAGCTGGTCGGTTGATGCCCGTGGTAACCTTCTTTCCCTTAGAAAGAAAGGCTGCTGTGTTCTCACTTGAAAAGTAGGAACACCAAGAGAATAGACTAAGTCGGAAGACTTAATCCTCGTGCACACTAGGTTACACGGTGAATCTCAAAAGATTCCTTAAGCAATAATGCCTTGTGTTCAATAAATGAACCACAAAAATAATGCCGTTCGGTTGAGAGCTTTCAGTGTGTTAGAGTTTTCAATTCGGTGGAGTGACGACAAGCTTTTAATGTGTTCAAAGTGTTATATTTGTCTCTGAATCTCCGGCTAATTATAGTTGGAGATTTGAGAATAGCCGGTAGAGACATGTTGAAGGATAATCAGAGTCCATCCTTCTCTGTAAAGTATACCTCCTTCTCTGCATTTTCTGAACTACTGCCGTCCTCTTTGCAGGGTAGTTTGTACTTGATGTGTCAGACACCGAACAATGTTGTACGCTAATCATAACTGAGTGTTTCCTTTGACTTCTTGACTGTTCTTTTATGACTGATCGACATCTTTGCTTTTCACTTATTCCTTGATGTGAAGCTGTTCTGATCAGATACTGTGAGTGCCTCTTGACAGTTTCGTTATGAAAATTGTATCCACAGTTTTTCTTAATGTACAATCCTTGACATTTGGAATCATGTCTGCATAGTTTCCCACAACCGTTACTCTGCTCAGTTTTTTCTTGTCAGGACGACTTCTTATTCAAAAAACTGTTCCATAGTTTTTTGACAGTTCTCTTATCCTGGACTATTACAACTCTATCATCCTATACAAGGATTACATGAGGTAATAACTCTAAGGACTAGACTTTGGTACACTGTTTTGACACATCAAAACATTAATTTTAAAGGTGGGATTCCAACATCAACACCTAACAGAGCTGTTGTCCGTTTCTCTTTCCGATGACCATCCAAATCGGTCGACATTGATTCCATATCGGTCGACACATTGTGTGTCGATCGACACAGCTTTATTTCAGTTGACATTTTGTACGTCGATCAATTTCCTTCCATTTCGGTCGACACGAATTGATTCTTGATGAAAATAATTGTAATGTTCGACACGAGTTGCATATCGATCGATATACATGCATCAATTAATGCTGTTTCATTTTGGCTAATATGACCATGTCGATCGACACCGACGACATTTTTCAAATTTTGTATTCTTCCTTTGATTGATTCAAACCTAATTGCGATTTTATTTGATATCCCTTATATCAATCGACATAAGAACTTATTGTTATCTTCCATGATATTTTTAAAAACCACTTGATTCAAAATAACTTAGATTGTTTGACCGAACTGTTGCAACTCAAATTTTCTTTGAAGTTGATTGTTAATTCAAACTTGTTAAACCTTGATGCTTCAGATCTTATTGAAATTCGATCTACATCGAAGATCTAAAATCTTCTCAATCACATTTGTTGAAACAACATTGAAACCTATTTGATGAATTCTTAAACTCTTGATCAATTACACCTTGATTCGTAATTGATTATGAAACTTCTTACAATCACGATCTTTGAATAGATATTTAGTCATTTAATGATGTCTCGCACTTGTTCAGTTCAATTAAAGTCGTTAAACCTCAAACATTGGAATTCAATTCGCATCTGAACTTTCAAATCCTTTCTATTGTATTCTTGACATGACTTGAAACTACTTGATGAGTTCTTTTACTCTCAAGCTATTGCACGTAAATTCAAATTGATTGTGAATCTTCTTTCAATCATAAATCCTAGAAGAAGTGCTCAGCCACTTGAAAAAATCATTTGTTTGTTCAATTAAATTGAACTACGAACCTTGTTCTTGAATAAACGCTCGGTATTGAATCACGAGCCTTATGATTTATGTTTGACTTTCTTGTTCGTAAAACCAAATTGATCACATGATTCTTTCACATTCTCTTATCCGATGGCTCAAGATTTGAAAAGTCCATGATTGATTAAGAGTCTATAATTTGTGTGATGTGTGAGATTATAGACATTCTAATTTGTATCCCTCGAGAATTTACTCGTATTCCTTATGTCATACGAAAGGGAAATGAAAGGATTGTCAGCTAGAGCAATCATTTGTGACCACACCAACTGAGGTGGGCTTTCTTTTACCCTTATATCGTGGGACAAAATAAAATTAAAAATAAATATTTTCTTTTCAAAAGCATATCAATCATGAAATGAAATATTTTTTTTCAACTATTTTGTCATTGCCTACTATTTTGTGTTTGCTATGTCCTCTCTATGAGGGAACCCCACTTAGAGAAGAACATCAAACGTATTCAACATGGATGTTGACTGCGCGTATTGCGAGTCTTTAATGATCGTGCCCGAACAGTATAAAAGATACGATGGGTTAGTGCACTGTGATGCTGATTGTTAGGGGTCGCACCCTACTCGAACTAGAATCGTGACTGTGGTAGGAGGCCACCTCCCAGTCAAATGTTTTTGCAGATAGTTTAATTGTGTAAAAGAGCTAGCTCATTCATAAAATGTATTGGTGTCATGGGAGAATTTTAAAGTTAAAACCCCATGCTCGACCCAATAAAAGGGCATGACAAAATTTTATATGTATGTTTTCGGGCATGTGTTCACTAAGTACAATTTGTACTTAGCCCCTTGCATTATTTTTTAAAATGCACAGGTTAAAAGAAGCTTTTGGAGCAAAGTACGAGGTAGCAGTCGAGGTGGAGCTGAAGACTCTTTTTGTAATAATTAGATGTTGAAGTACATATCTTCATATACATACTTCATCGATAACTTTCCACTGCTGAAACCCTTTGTCTTTTGATAGCCTTTTGTGTTGTTAGATTTGAATGCTTTGATATTCGTTCTTGAGAAGCCAAGATCCCTTCTCAAGGAGACACTTTTGTTAAATTTATATCTCTTGGGATATGTGTGTGTTAATTGATATCTTAAATTGCTTGCTCTTTTCTTCTAAATTGATATCCCAAATGTATGTTTCGCACCTGATGTGCCTCAATTCCTTGATTTATGTCTTGTTTATAAATCGAGCCGTGACAAAGTGGAATCAGAGCCAGCTCTTTTCCTTTCGCTCTAAACCAAGGACCTTATTGCTTTGAGGCCTCTATTTATTCTATAAGTTGAAAACATCTTTACCAGCTCCTGCTCCTGCACTCGTACTCGGCACCGCATCAAGAGAAAATGTTTTGCATACATCATTGCATTTAATTTAAGGCATACGCCTTTCCCTTTCGAAATGAGAAATATTGATGCATATATTGTTGCAACTTTTAGAAATTTTAAAGAGTTATAATTCATACATTGCTGCAAGTTATGAAGTTTTAATGCATACATAGTTGCAATATAATTATTAAAATTTTTAATGCATAAATAATTGCACCTCGAATTTCAATACATAAATTTTTGCATTGAGATTAAGGCAGAAGCCTTTCCGTTGTTGATGTTTAGATGCATATATTCTTGCATCTCTTATAAAAGATCAGAAAGAGTTTTGATGCGTGTAAAGTTGCATCTCTTTTATCGAAGATCATGAAGATTTTAATGCATTAATAATTGTATTCCAATTATCAAAAGATTTCAATGCATATATAGTTGCATTTAAACGCAAAAATAGTTGCATCCCAAAATTTTAATGCATAAATTGTTGCATTTCATGAAAATGTTTATGCATTATCAATGCTTAAAATTGTAAAGGCCTTACTAGATAACTTAGATGCTTTTAGGAAGCATGTTTTAGAAACTTTATAGAGACCTAGAATAAGCATGTAAATAGGATAGGATTCTTATGCGTCATAGTTGACCATAGAGTTATTGCCTTTATAATTATGTTTAAGTTCGTTACTTAAGGTATGTAATTGTGCAACCCGCTATATGACCGAAATTTTGTCTAACCCTTAACTTTTTCGACTTACCCTATCGAAGATGGCCAAATCCTTCTTTGCACACTGCAAATCTCTACCCGAAATGCATCCGGCGAAAGGTGAGTCAACTACTTCTGTACATACAAAATTCCTCGCAATGACACTTTTAATCTTTCCTATCTGACATCTACAAGTTCTTTGCTGATGCGCATCCTCACGGTGTAACCTGGACGGAAGGACTACGCCATTTCGTAGAACTATTGTCCCCTCAGTAGCAGTCATGGGCTCAAGTGAACTACATGGACTACCTGAATAATTCCCCCTCAAACGAGTACGACATAGAAGGGTTTATTGTCCTCATCCACAGAATGCACTATCTTCAACAACCCTCTGTCCGTCCATAAGCTCACGACATTGAAGCCAGAATTTCTCAAGTTTCCATTGATGTATCTGATCAAAAATTTGATGAAAAAAACTTGGAAGAAGACTTTTCGTACAAACGAAGTGATGAAGAAATATGACTCCAGTCACTTCCCCGCTTATTCGGAAAATGATTAGAACTCTCAGAACCCGAATTAAGATGATGAAGATAATGAAGAGAATGATTGAGTAGCACTCAAAGAAGAGCAGAGTGTGCCCCTATCAAATAAAGTTGCACCGCTCAGTGACGAATAGATAGTCGGAAACTGGCCAACTCAATCGGAGCAAGAATGGGGAAACAATGCAAGGAATGTTGATAATATGAACCCAAAGATGGATGACGAGGTTGTGACTCTTCCCGATGAGGTAGAATTCTCTGATGTCGGGACGTTCGAATCGTCCGACGATGACCTTTGACCACTATCCCTACCCATTATTAATGCATACGTATTAGTTAATTAATTATCAACTGTAATTATAGGATTTGAGATTGTGGCTGTTGTAGGGCGCCTTTTTGGGCCCATTTGATTAACTTTAGATGTAATAGTTGTCCGAAAGCTATAATTGCTAGGATGCCTCCTGTGACAGATGAACTTGTTGATCAGTAGCAGGAGCCGCCAATTATCCAATCGTGGCAACCCAAGATTTTGATAGATGAAAAGGCTACCAGCCCACTTTTCGGGCATTCATATATATATATATATATATATATATATATAATATATTGGTATTATGTTTAAGCTTTTTGCGTTGATATTTGATTTTATCCCTATTATTTAAGTGATTAATGTAAACTTGGTCATTGCCAAGCGTTGAAGGGAGTATTGTCCCTTAAAAGTTGTTAGTCCGAAATTGTGGGACAACCTACCTTATCTATGTAGCATAATTTATTATATTGCATGCGATCCTGAAAGGGATTATCTTTACGCATTGTGCGGACCTGGGGTCATGAATACCCCTTTAAATCATTTTTTATTTTGCTTAATGCCACTTAGAGAAGCCCCTACTAGAGGCGGAGGTAGAGGCCGTGGAAGAGGACAACCTCATATAAATGTTGAAGGACCACACCCGGATCAAAACAAAGGACCCCAAAATGAACCAAATTGGGGGCCATACGAAGATGAATTCACCTTAACAAATCAAGCACCTCCTGTTCAGCCTAAAGGAATTGGAGAAGTCTCCTCCTGTTAAAACTTGCCATTATTGAATGAAATCGAAGATCCGCCTAAGACCAAAACATGGATAAAGTCCATGGAATGAATTTTCATAAGACTCAACTGCACCGACCAGGAAAAAGGTCCAATGCATCACCTTTCAACTAACTGATGAAGCTGAACATTGGTGGGATGCCCATTTGAAGACAGTTACCCCTGAATAAGAGGAAGCCCTGACGTGGCACTATTTCTAAGAGGAATACTATACCATGTATATTCCTTTAACATATCGAGTCCAGAAGCAAGAGAAATTCCACCGCTTAGTTCAAGGAGAAATGTTCGTGACTGAGTATGATCAGATGTTCAATAGTCTGTCGAAGTTTGCTCTAGATGCAGTGAACATCGAACAACAAAAGGCACTTCAGTTTATGTCTGGACTGCAAACAGGCATCCAAGCCTCTATCGCTTGCCTAACAAGATTGGACTATAAAGATGCTCTGCAGCGAACTCTGAATATTGAAGCAACATTGAAGAGTTGATTGCGAGCAGCTCGCTTGTCCAACTAGACAGAGCCATCAGCTGAGGCAGGAACGGAAAGAAAGCAAGAAGATGTCCCGCAAACTTCAACAGCAGAACAGAAAAGAAATTGGCAAGGCAATCAGAATATCCGCAACAACCAAGCTAGAAATTAAAGAAAGTTTCAGAGTCAAGGAATAAACCGGTAAGGCAACTTCGCCATCAGACAATGCAACCACTGTGGAAGAGATCATCGAAGAGAATGCGCTGCTTAGCATGCAACCTGCTATCATTGTAGAAAGATTGAGCACTATTCGTCATAGTGTCGCCAGAGCAGCAACCGGCCAGATTACCAAAACCAACACAAAAGCAATCTAGGCAACACTCAACTATGCGCACTACAAGGCCATCAACAGGCTCGAAATTCTCGTAATCGCCCCATTCAAGAGAAGCCAAACCAGCAAGTACCCCACCAGCAGCAACAGTCGCAACACCAACACCCAACAACAGCCAGCTCGACAAGGAAGAGCTTATGCTCTGGAACAACCAAAAGGGAAGGAAGATCAGGGAATCTGACAGGAATGGGACTGATCAATTATTGTGCTTTTTGATACTGGTGCGTTGCATTTGTTTGTATCTGGAAACTGCGTTCAGAATCTAGGGCATAGTACTGAGCAAACGAAGAATTATTTGTGCATAGCGACTTTGGTTGGAGGATCGGCTCTCTTGAACCTAATTTTTCCAGCCCTAGAAATTTCTTTTGGAGCATGCACATTAAGAGACAGTGGTTTGAACGTCCTGCAAATGAGAGACGTGGACGTCGTACTAGGAATCGATTGGTTAGAAGAGAACCATGCTACCAGTCGATGCAGATACCAAATTGTGTCTTTTGGACAGTTTAGAAGAGAACCTGTATACTAGCTAAGAGTCCGGAAAGGGATAAGGATTCCCATAATTTCCACAATTCAAGCTTATCGTTTGGGCAACATAAAAGATAGTCGAGCTTTCCTTGTGTACCTGAATGAGGATGATAAGAAAGACATTACTGTCAGCGACGTAGAAGTCATAAGGGAAGTCGGATATGTTTTTCCTGATGAGCTGCCTGGATTGCTGCCAGATAGGCAATTGGATTTTGTTATCGATCTTGAACCAGGTGCTGCTCCTATCTTAGAAGCTCCATATAGGATGGCCCCTAAGGAACTGCAATAGTTAAAAGAGCAGTTACAAGAGCTGTTAGATTTGGGATTCATTCGACCCAGTGTATCACCTTGGGGAGCACCTGTCTTGTTTGAGAAGAAGAAGGATGGATCTATGCGTATGTGCATAAAGAGTTGAACAAACTCACTTTGAAGAAAAAGTATCCACTCCCATTAATCGACGATCTCTTTGATCAGCTTAAGGAGCAAAGGTCTTTTCAAGATTGCGTTAGATCGGGATACCATCCGCTGAAAATCCGTTAGGAGAATATTCCGAAGACCTCTTTTCGGACAAGATATGACCACTATGAGTTTGTAGTGATGCCTTTTGAATGAACCAGATATGGCGCGTTTGTCATGCCGACTATATTCATGGATCTTTTGAATTGCATGTTTCATCCATACCTTGATAATTTTGTTCTAGTCTTCATAGATGACATTCTTGTCCACTCAAAGAGTGAAAAGAAACATCGAGAGAATTTGAGAATAGTCTTGAGAACCCTACAAAGGAAGAGACTTTATACTAAATTCAGAAAATGCAAATTTTGGTTGAGGGAAGTGATGTTCCTAGGACATATTGTATCCGCAGAAGGAATCAAAGTGAATCCAGCTAAGATACTAGCTGTGAAGGAGTGGGAAGCTCATAAAACACCGAATGGAGTTCGGAGTTCTCTTGGACTGGTATGATATTATCGCAGATTCATAAAGGATTTTCCAAGATCGCCTGACCAATGATGCAACTCTTGAGAAAAGGAATCAAGTACACGTGGACTGAAGAGTGTGAAGCGAGTTTCCAACGCTTGAAGGAACTCTTAACCACTGCCCCAGTCTTGGCATTACCCGAAGCAGATAAAGACTAAGAGCTGTATACAGATGCCTGCAAGAATGGTTTAGGTTGTCTCTTAATGAAAGAAGGCAAAGTGATTGCGTATGCATCACGTCAATTGAGAACACATTAATTGAATTATCCAACCCATGACCTGGAATTAGCAGCAATTGTCCATGCGCTAAAGATTTGGAGATATCATCTCTACGGAGCTAGATGTGCAATCTTCACTAATTACAAAAGCCTCAATTATTTCTTTGAGCAAAAAGATCTGAATATGAGACAAAGAAGGTGGTTGAAATTAGTGAAAGATTATGACTTGATCATTAATTACCATCTTGGTAAAGCTAATTCAGTAGTAGATGCGTTGGGCAGAAAAGCTCCAGCGAAAGCTTGTGCTGTAATTATGCAAGAAGAAGATTTGATCAAGTAGATGGAATAATTAAGTATTGAAGTTCTTTCGCCACCATAAACGGTGAGCACAAGAATAACAGCCTTATTGGCAAGCCCTGACCTAAGGACAAGAATTGTGGAAGCACAAAGAAGAAATAAAGATTTGAAAAAGATACGATTGCAAATCCGAGCAAGGAAAATTGCTAACTTTCAAGAAGCTTCCGACAATGTCATCATGTATGACAAAAGATTGTGTGTGCCAAAGGGTGATGATTTGAAAGAACAAATCATAAGAGAAGCACACGAAAACCTCATACACTGCCGACCCTGGAAGTATAAGATGTACCAAGACTTGAAGTCTAAATTTCGGTGGGAAGGCATGAAACGAGACATAGCTATGTTCGCATAACGATGTTTGGCATGTTAACGAGTAAAAGCATTGCATCAAAGGCCGCATGGAAAGTTACAACCGTTTGACATTCCAGAATGGAAATAGGATGCAATAATAATAGATTTTGTGACTGGTATACCGAAGTCCCAAAGAGCGAACACTGCTATTTGGGTGATTGTGGACTGTTTGATTAAAAATGCACATTTTCTGCCGATTGAAATTACGTGTGGATCAGATAAGTTGGCTCGGATATATATCAAGAAAATCATCCAATTAAATGGAGTGCCAACGACAATCACATATGATAGAGATGCAAAGTTCACATCTCGATTCTAGACTAGCCTGCAAAAAGAGCTTGGAACCTGACTGAATTTCAGTACTGCATTTCACCCTCAAACAGATGGTCAAACAAAAAGAATCATACGGACCTTGGAAGATATGCTCAGAATAGTTGTTCTTGACAGATGAGTGAAATGGGAGGCAGTTTTTCCATTGATTGAATTTTCAAACAACAACAGTTTTCGAGCCACAATCGAAATGGCCCGGTATGAAGCACTTTACGGAAGGAAGTGCAGATTCCCCTTGTATTGGGGTGAAGTTGGAGAACATAAAACCTTAGGACCCGATTCAATTGCTGAAATGATAGAAATTGTTCGACAGATCTAATCTAGAATCAAAGAGGCTCAGGATCGACAAAAGTCTTACGTTGACAAAAGATGAGCCGAGTTGACTTTTGAAGTCGAAGATAAGGTGTTTTTAAAAGTATCACTGTCTAAAGGAATCATTCGTTTTGGAGCTAGAGGCAAACTTAGGCCCAGATGTAGGAACTGAGTCTACAATAGGCGACGTGAATCGCCATTTATTTCTTAACCCCGGATTCATTTTATGGATATCAAAATAAACACTATGACAAACAGTAAATGCCCTATGCATGCTCCTATTTAATTTAATACGTAGATTCAAAACAATACCTCAACTCCTACAGATTGAATAACAGTGGTAGATCGTTGATGGTGTTCCTATAGATCTAATCTTCTGATCTGTTCCCTTGCTCGATACAGAAATCTGGTGAGGATGCGCTACTGGATCTACACAGGCGCCCACTTTCTCTCACTCTATCTAGGGTTTCTGATTTGAAACTTCAAAACTTAATGTGAGAAGAGAGAATTTATCTATTTATATAGATCTGGAGAATGGGCTATTAGGGTTTAATAAACCCTAATGGGCTCTGAGCAATGTTGGGCCAGACCAGGGATCAAATGCAAATAATAAAGGGGACCTCCTATTAATTAATTCCATGTTCAACCCAGAACATAATTAATTAATAAACATTAATTCTTGCCACCAGAGAATTAATGCTGACCTACCCCTTTATTACCATGTTATTAGGAACGGGTTGCATTCACTTGGTTAATCCCGTTATTTAAGGTTTCAGACATTCATTAATTAATTCAACATATGACAATTAGCTATAATTAATTAATTTCTTATTATACCTGAGTAGTATCACTCAACCCTTATCGCTTATGCTTGAATCAATGATTCAGCCTGCAGGACTTAGCATAACGAACTTCGTGAGCTTCTAAGGGAATGTCACCATCCTGAAATGGATATGGTTATCTAAATCCAGCCTGAGGAAACCCCACACAAACTGCCATCACGTAAGATGCAGATATATGAGTACATGTCAGACTCTCCACCATAGCAAGTCAAAGTGACAGTCAAGCCATGTGTGCCCCTCAGCTTTCAATAGACTTTAGATCCGATAAAGTGACCGAGATCTTTACTCATTCATATGTCAAGTAGAATGGTTCATCTCACTGTTGATCTTATCAATACATTAAGATGTACCAGTCACACAAAGCAGTCAAGACAAATCACTTATGGACTTGTGTGCCGCAGCCTAAACCGACAGCCAAACCAGAAACTGTCTCAGCTGTGATAACTATTTATATCTCGCTAGGTCGAACGATCTATAAGATCTTTTGTGATCTCTTACACACCGATGATCTCCCTATCGACGAGATAATTGGATGTGCTTATTCGCATCGTAAGATTGTTAATTCATACAGGAGTTGTTTATTGCAAGTCATTAATGTTTACCGGTATATCAAACGTAACGTTTCCCAATATAGCAATCATAATGCTTTTATGTGTACAATTCCAACACCAGATATATTAGGTCCTTACGAAATTTAGAGAAGATTGGAGCCGTAGCGTATCGTTTGGCTTTGCCACCCAATTTTGGGAATGTTCATAACGTTTTCCACGTGTCGCAATTGCAGAAGTACATCTTCGATCCACGACATGTTAGATGAATTTCAGCTCCAACCAGTTTTGACTTACAAAGAAGGACCTGAAGTGATCACCGATTTCAAAACTCAAGAGCTCCGCAACAAAAATATCAACCTTGTCAAAGCTCTTTGGAAGCATCACGACATTGAAAAAGAAACGTGGGAACTAAAAGATAAGATAAAGGAGAAATACCCATAACTCTTCTTGTGATGTGCGAAATTTCGCGATAAATTTTTTTGTAGTGGGGGAGGATGTAACACCCCTCGTTAAATTTAAATATATTTATCGGAATTCCAGAAATTTATATTTTGTTATCAAAATTGATTTGAGGTTTCATGATCGATTTAATTAGAGAATTTATATTTTGGCATTTATTCATTGTCATTTTATATTTTATTAGTAATATTGATAGATTCAATTTAATTGATAAATTATTTGGTAACCCGACATTTTTGAATCAAGATATTGTCTATCGATAAATTTCGTAACCCTATGAGAATATTACGGTCTCCCGTGTACTGACGCGAAGAGATGTAGAGATGATGTGAGTTGATATATATGTGACCGATGGGACAAGCGATTGACAACCACTTTAACTTTTTTAATTTTGGGTATTTACAATAATGCCACCCACCTATTTCTATAAATAGAAGGCTTCTCTCACACTCCATCACTTTCACTCTCTTTCTAAAAAACTCTCACCAAATTTTTTCCCGTGACTATTCCGGTGAGACTCCGATGAAGAATTTTTAGGTAAGGATATACATTTTTAGGATCCTCTTACCTCATTCTTTCCATTTCAGAAACTCTTTTCCTCATTTTCCGTGTTCTAAAAGTGAAAACCAAGCATAACGAGTGTTGATCGAGCCCATGAGGTCCTAAAAACATCAAGGAGGTATAGATCGAACCTCTCTTTAGATATTTCCTAAGTTTCATTATTGCCTACTGTTTTGTGTTTGCTATTTGTCCTCTCTGTGGGGGAACCCCACTTAGAGAAGAACATCAAACGTATTCAATGTGGATGTTGACTGTGCGTATTGTGAGTCTTTAACGATCGTGCCTGGAGAGTATAAAAGATACTACGAGTTTGTGCACTGTGATACTGACTGTTGGGGGTCGCGCCTTACTCGAACTAGGATCGTGACTATGGTGGGAGGCCACCTCCCATTCACATGTTTTTGCATATAGTTTAACTGTGTAAAAGAGCTAGCTCATTCATAAAATGTTTTGGTGCTATGGGACGATTTCAAAGTTAAAACCCCAAGTGCGACCCGATAAAAAGGCATGACAAAATTATATATGTATGTTTTCGGGCATGTATTCACTAAGTGCAATTTGTTCTTATCCCCTTGCATTATTTTTGAAAATGCACAGGTTAAAAGAAGCTTTTGGAGCAAAGTACGAGGTAGCAGTTGAGGTGGAGCTGAAGATTCTTTTTGTAATATTTAGATGTTGAAGTATGTATCTTTATATACATACTTTATTGATTCCGCTGCTCAAACCCTTTGTTTTTTGATAGCCTTTTGGTGTTGTTAGATTTGAATGCTTTGATATTCGTTCTTGAGAAGCCAAGATCCCTTTTCAAGGAGGCACTTTTGTTAAATTTATCTCTTGGGATACGTGTGTGTTGATTCATATCCTAAATTGCTTGCTCGTTTATTCTAAATTGATATCCCAAATGTATGTCTCGCAATCGATGTGCCTCAATTCCTTCATTTATGTCTTGTTTATAAATCGGGGCGTAACACTTAATCTCTCTACCACATTTTCTCTTCAATGTTGTGTATTTTATCTTAGAAAACATGCATTTTATCTAAACAACATGCATTATATCACATTACGAAAAAAAATATTAATATCTCTAATAAGGAAAGATAGCATGTATTAAAATTTTAATATTCATATCTAATATGTTATGAAAAATATTGTTATATATAATAAAGATTATCTGATTTTAAAATTTCAAATATATCTATCCTTAATTTATTAAGATATTCTTACCATGTACACTCAAACAAATCATCATCTTATTTGTGCATTAAAATTAGAGTAAAAAACTTAAATAGCTATTTATGTTATTTGATAACCCTAAATTGCAATGATTACATAATACATATTCAAGAAATAACCATTTTTACCAAAATATCCTACTTTTTCAATTTTGATTCCTACATTTTAGATTTTTTAATTCAGTTATTTTTCTCAAATCTCAAATACATTAATCAATTTTTTAATTCATTTATCGTTTTCAAATTGCAAAATAATACAAGGAAATCGTAAACCAAATTATTCAAATTATTTAATGTTTTAGTTTTTTTTTTTTAAATGTAAATCGCAAACTACTTTATTCTTAATTTTTAAATATTTTATTCCTTCTTTTTTAATCAAAATTACCGAATTCCAAGATCACAAAATCCTAAAAAAAAGAAAAATATCATTTAACTCAATAAAAAATTAATGAAAATACAATTTAACTTAATAAAAATTAATCGAAAATATCCCATTAAATTTTAAATGAAAAAAAATTGAATTGCAAATTTTATGGTGGCAATTTCAAAAGTGGAAATAATATATATTAATAATTAGACAGATAAAATTGGCTATTTAAGATTTTTGTATAACAAAATTGGCTATTTTTGAATATTTCCACTTAATAGTATTCAAGTTCATGTTAAAAGTTAACTTAAAAATTTTGAATTTTATTCTTAGTTATATCGATCATTCATACATCAAAACAAACAACGAAATAATTCAATCTCTATATGTTACATAAATAAAATATACGTTGACATCATTTATCTTAACATAAATTTATTATATTTTTTTTTTATCAAACATGCATTCTAATATTATTGTATTGCATAAAATAAAATATTATATTCTCACCTCATTTTATCTTAAAATTTTTTATTTCTTTTATCTTAAAATGTATTCATTATATCTCTATAGAATATGTATTTTCTGAAGGAATATAATGCATTTTATACATCATATAGTGCATTTTAAGAAAGATTTCATGCATTTTAGGAAAATCAATGTATTGTTGCGAGATTTATTTATTGAATCACTAATTTTTATTTTCGTTAAGGTTTTTGTCCTCTAAATTTATTCAATAATGATTTCATTTCAAAGATAATTAAATTATCTTTAATTTGATATATAATGCATGAAAAACGAAATTAAATTGAATGAGTGATAATCGTTTAAAGTTTTTGGAATTTTAATTAGTGGATAAAAAATATTAAATTTTACAAAATTATCCGTATAATGCACAATATACTACTAAAAATGAACATGGAAAATTTTAAATCTTGAGCATTGATTTGTAAAGATAAATGACTGAACTTTATATGATCACCACTCTATATATATATATGTTTTCTTTTAAATCTTAATATAAATTGTTAATTTTTTAATCAAATACTCCAATTGTTCTAAAACATATAAATATAAAATCATATTTTTCTCAGTGACTAAAAATGGTTTGAATTTGCTGTCTAAACCCCATGTCATTTAATCAAATGACACTTATATATCAAATTGATGTCGTTTGGGAAAACGAAAAAAAAAATTTACTTAAAATCCTTCAAAATCGCATGTGAAAATAAAAAAGAAATATGAGAATTCTAAAATTCCAAACTACCTCATTTACATACACATACACGACTTTTTTATTTAATACTCCATCAAATTGCATTGAATTTTCTTATTTTTCCATTTTTTTTATAAAAAAATCATGTAATTGTATAGTTTAGAATAGTTTTCCTCTTCATTTTAAAAAATTATTGATTTGTATAAAATTTAAGAAAACTTGCACAATTTAGAGTATATTTAGATATTGGCAAAAACTTGCGTTAGGTAGGCCTAAACGGTTTAGGCGGGTTTTATCCTACCCAAATGGGTTCACCCATCCCAAATAGGGTATATTATATGGGTTTGGGTTTGGGTTAATGGATAAAACCCGCCTAAAGCTTGGGTTAATGGATAAAACCCGCCTAAATCGTTTAGGCCTGCCTAACCCAAGACCTTCCCTTAGATATTTGGCCGTATTGATAAGAGAGTGTTTTATACGTTTACACTTGGATAGCTAACACATATTTATAAAATTTTGATTAGTTGGATTAAGTATATATGTATCATTTCTTGCTTGATTTGTACATAAATTATGAGTTTGTTTTAATACATTTAGTACGATATTAAATTATAAACTACAACAAAAAAGCTAATAAATAACGCTGAAATTGCGTAGTCTATTTAAAATTTCCGCGTTGTCTATTTATGTGTAGTCTATTGCTGGACGCTACACATAGTCCGCGTCGTCTATATGTCAATAGACAACGCGAACAACCGCGTTGTCTATATGTCAATAGACGACGCGGACATCCGCGTCGTCTATGTGTCGATAGACAACGCGGATGTCCGCGTCTTCTATTGACATATAGACAACACGGACATCCGCGTTTTCTATATGTTAATAGACAACGCGGACATCCGCGTTGTCTATTCCGCATCTTTTTTTCTGTTTTTTTTGTTTAATTTTGAAAAATTACATATGTTTTGAAATAATGTAGTGTTAAACCTAACTACAACTATACAAAGTAATCAAAGTACATCTTTTTCAGATATGCCTCAAACTGATCTGTGGTCCAAAGCTTGCTGGTCAAACATTCTGAAAAGTGACTGCATGAAATAAAGAAATCATTACTATTAACACAACACATTAAAATTGGAATCCTAAACCAATAAGAACACGACAACCACAAACCACAAAGATGAATTCAAGAACCATTACTAATTCACAGTCACATAAGTAGATATATATCATTAAAAAAAATCGGGCAGCATAACAACTTAAAATGGTTCAACCCAAAAATCAACAAACCACATTTATATAATTCAAATATCTTAATGACAATTGAAAAGCATAATAACATCTTAAAATGATTAAACCAAAAAATCAACAAAGAACATTGTCACATAATAACGATAACACAACCCTCATACCTCATTTGATTAATCAAACTGACCAAATACAAGTTTGAAATATCATACAAATACAATACAACTATATATACATGAAATCAATATGAACACAAGGGAAGTAAATACTTTAATTATCAATTTCAAAGATAAGTCATCATTCATGTTGCCATATCTGAGTAATCAAGCAGACCAACATACCTGATCTCAAATTAGTCTCAACAATTTCACACCATTCTGTACGAACTTCATTGATTCACGTGTGTTATACATTTCTACATTAAACTATTAAAAATAGTTGCAATTAATTAATAAGCTAATGAGTTAGAACTAAAATCAAAATTTTGTAATAAATTGATATATTTAAATTACCATATCTGTCAACGGAAGAGAATCACGAATACCATCAATGATGTCCTTCATATATCGGCTGACATAATAGCCACATTATTGAGCATCGGGTTGCTGTGGACATTGTATCATCGTATAGTTTAATAGACAATTAATACTTTAACTTTGAAATTATTAAGTGAGACACACATACCTTGTCAACCTCCCAAGAAATGCGTGAGACTCTTTTTCCTATTGAAGTATTGAACATTTTCATAGCCCTGACATTATATTCAAATTAAAAAGTCAATACAAATATATTTATCTACTTCTTTAATTTAATTTATAACATACTTGTTCATAATTTTTTTCCAATCAGCAAAATGAAGTGCATTTTGCAGAGGATCTATCGCATACACCTTCTCGTCATGTGCGTCAACAACTAATAGGATCCAATGAAAGCTAGTTTTAAAGTAAAAAAAATTGTGAATTAGTTCTCACCAACGATAATATTCATAAAATTATTAAGCAATTAAAGCAAGCACGTACCCGACGTTGCATGGCACAAAAAGAAGCTGATTTTTTTATATTTCAAATAGTTTTGGGCTACAATTTTGGACTTTTCTTCCAAATTATCATTCCTTTTGTTGAATGCGATAAAAAAGGGATCCAAATATCTAATATTATGTGTAATCTCCATATCCACACTAACATTATACAAGTGCCTGGAAGTTCACACATCATCAAATTATTTTTTGTAAAAAAATATTATATATAACGGTAAAACAAATCATAAATAGTTAAAATAAACTTACAATATATAAGTTGATATGGATTATGCTCTGATAGGCTCCAACTCACAGTAATGCTAGATCTCATTAAGGAAAATATAAACAATTTTTTCTGCTTGACCAAAGACATCCCTGTGGATAGGTATCTGAATACTGCGGTCAGAACCGAGAATATGTGTAGCAGCCATATACAACAACCTCAAGGAAATAGGTATGTCTTTAGCTTTCAACTCCACTGGTGCTGCTCGTTCTGTACCTTTTCCTTGCAAAATAATTAATATTTGAAAAATTAATATTCATCTATAAGTAGATATAATACTTAACTATTATATATATATATATACCTTTTTTGGAATAGCTTCTGCTTCATTGTTGCCTAAAACTTCTACAACTTCGTTCTACACCGAACAACTACCTTTTTCATTATTAGTTGAATCTTTTTGTATCATCTGCATCATCATTTTCATTGTTCTTTCATCATTGTCATCTCTTGTTTTATCATTACGAGCTCATGGTCTTTTGCAGATTCAGAACGGATGCTGCGATAACTAGAGGGGGTGACATAACGCCCCACACCCTCAATACGTCATGCACTTTCGGGCTTGCCTAGTGTTTGAGACAATATGTCTTTTGTGTGATGAGTGCTCGAAAAGGTGTCATTAGCCTTCTGCTGTATATATTCATCCTATAAAGCCACAATGATTAATTATTTAAAAACAAAGATATTTATTAAAAAATTTTATTGATACTTAAAATTTTTGCAACAGTCTCAGTCATCCGTTCACCTTCGAACTCTCTCTTTTTATTAGCTCGTGCTTGCTTCCACAAGAGAGCTCTATCAATCTCTTCAATTCCAGTTAATTCATTTTTCCCCGACTGTTATTAATAATAGATAGTAAGTTATATATAATTTTACAATAAAGGTATTGAAAATTTTAAAATAACTTTACCATTTCTTCTCGTAGTCCAGCATATCCTTTGTGTGATATGCGATGGAGATATATATTTTTATCTCTGTGCCCCCAAGTTTCGTTAATATTTATTGAGATATCAATCAATTATAATTCTTAATAATCTGGTGTACGATATAATAATTTTATATAATGCTATGAGATTTACAATTCTTTCAAAATAAGTAATAAAGTCATTAAAAATATGTATCATATTATTAAATTAATAATAAAGTTTATTGGTGTTTCACACTACGATGTTACGGTTTCCATTACAATACATATAATAATTAAGGTTATCCTTCGTAGTTCACGGAATTCTCCCGTGTTATATGCTTTAGTATTACTCTAATATCACACGTCTTAGGTAAATAGGTGTTTTACACCACCGTGTAACGGTTTCTGTTACCACTACTTTACATATAACAATAATATATCTTCACAATTAGTTTTTGTGAAGATAATATTAAATTACAATTAAGTATCTTCTGTTAGGGTTTATAATTTATAATTAATTATTAAAGTTGAATAACTTATAATTTTTTCTTACTTTAGTTTTTGTGTTAATGAATGTTGCTTTACAACGTGTAATTTAAATTTTTGTGCCCTGCGTAGTTGCGTTTGAGCTTTTTGAGTGGCGGAAGGGGTCATTTGATGGAGTAGTTTAAGTCTAATTACCAAGCGAAAATTGTCTATATATGGGGTTACCTATATTTTGGAAAGTGATAATTGTCTGAATATGTAAATATCACTATGGATATAGAAGGGAAAATATTTAAATATATCCTCATCTTTTGATGAGTTCCCAAATCTATCCTAAATTTTTAAATATAACAGTTTTAGGCCTAAACTTTGAAAAATTTCCCACCGGTGAATATTTCTCTATCGGAAAGTCTATGTGGACATAAGTATTCCATGTCACACACAAAAAATTCCTACATCAGCACAAAAATTCTCCACATAGATTATTTATAGTTTTATAAAAAAAAGAGAAGATGAATAAATTTCTTACCCTAAAATTTGTCTTCTTCCTCCTCCGTTTTGCCGTTTTGCAGAAACTCAAGACTCCCAAGGTACTTTTCTCTTTCACTATCCTAATTTCACAAAAAATATTCACTCTTATTTAAAAAATATGGTAGTTGTGCTGAAACAATATTTTTAAACTAGGATACTTAATAAATAGACTTTAACTGTGTCAATTTTATATTTGTATTGATCCACAAAATGCATCGTATTGGTGGAAAGGTGTATGTCTTTGAGGATTATGATTATTTTAATCTTCATTACAATGATTTAAAGGATAAAGTCAAGCGAATAAGATTTTTTAAGATCTTAACATGTGTTTTTAGAAATTCTGGAGCTTTTAAAAAGTATGTTTCGTAAGTGATTATGTTGAGTTTCTGAACAATTCTGGAAATATGTTAATTATAAACTAGACTTAATTCAGATCTTTCTCGAAGTTGCACCTATGGATGGTGATGTAGGAGTGGAGAATGAAGGTCTACATATGAATGCAGCGGATGGAGAAGTGAGAGAATCTGTACATGTAGAATTGGAATTTAATGATGATGAACATGGTTATGAAACAAATAATGTTTTGGATAAATATTTGGACGATGGTATGGAGAATTTTGACTTCAGCTCTGATGAGGAATTTATTTTAGCAAGAAAAAATTTGTTGGTCGAGAGACAAAAAAAGATTGAAGCAATGAATGAGAATATTGGAGAGGATTTAGCAAATCCGTCTTCAATTCCACACGAGGATTATAATGAATACAAATCTGAATATGAAGACTCTAACAGCTCTATAGCATCTTTAACTTCAGATGACGAAGGACAAAGCCGAAAAAGAATTAAGAATAAAGTTGTTGGTCCCGGTTTTTTAGAGTATGAACGTTACGCAGCGGAAATAAA
>JAPKLW010000031.1:510196-523800 GCA_026898455.1 Plectranthus barbatus | reverse complement strand
GCGAAACGAGCTTGCTGAATGGATAGGTATAATCGATGTCTTCTTCTGAACAGACGTGCATTTTGATAAGTAATTGCAATATTGAATTAAATAATAATGTTTTTAATAAAATAAAATAATTATGTGAAAAAAAATAGGCTATGAAAATAATTTATTTTATAAAAAAAAGTTAGTCTACATGGAATTAATTTAATCCACATGGAATTTATTTTAAGTAAAATTATGGTATGACATGGAATTCTTGTGTCCACGTAGGATTTCCGGCCATGAGTTTTGACCGGTGGGAAAAAAATTAAAGTTTAGGCTTAAAATTGTTATATTCAAAAGTTCGGGATAGATTTGGGAATCCATTGAAAGTTTGGGATAAATTCAAATATTTTCCCGATATAGAAACACATTAAATTTATCATCAAGTTCTCCTGAAAAAAAAAAACTTCAGATGTAATCCACTATTTTACAAGTTAATTATCAAAACATCACTAAGTCTAAGTTCAACTGTACGGAGAGAAACACATAGCTAAAATCATAATCATCATTTTCATACTCAAATAATATTATTTATCTCCACAAAAAAAATTGTTAATAATAATATATAAGAAGAATGTGACGAAGAAAGTAAGCAAGTAATTAAAAAAAAGCAACACACAAATATTTATATATGAACACACGAATTGGAAAGGAGCGGTTGATGGAGTCAAGACTGGCCCTTTGATTAGTATTTACATGTTGAAGACTTAAACCAAACCAAAAAAGCCATCCATTTCATATCAAAACCTTGAATTTTCAATTATATTTCATCTTACATTACCAGAGTTGACTAAGACTCAGATTCTATGTAAGCTACTCATAACACTGTTCATGATTTCTCCAAGATCGATCGTTAATTTAGTCGATTTAATTTGTTTACACAGTAATTTGGCTAATTGGTTTAAATTTTTTTCAAATTGGATTATATCAGCTTGAGCAACGATTTCAAGTATGAGTTAGCAACTTCAGCCAGACCGGAAATATATTACTATAAAATTTGTAATATTAATAAATGTTATTTAATAATAGTATGCTTAAGTGTTTGTCCCCACTTATCTCATATTTATAGTTGATAACGTATGAAATATATTTATATTGAGTTTATTATTTGAATCATTAATGAGTTCAATCAATATTCGATAATTCAAAACAACCAAATAACATATTAAATTTATTAGTTATATAATTCATCCAACATATTTATTAATTTAATGGATATTTCACCATATACTAGCCAAACCAAAAAAAAAAAAAACACCCCCAGAATATAAAGGGTTACTTAGCGTGGTTGTAACTTGTCTTGATTTTTAAGGATGCATGTTTGGTGCTATGTTTTGATCATCCCACCCCCACCTCCACCTAAACAAACATATCATTGCATTACATATTATTACATATTGCATGCTCTCTCTCTTCAAATCATTATTTTTAATTACTTCTATATATTAAATGTTAAGATCGTGCTAATCTGATAGGCTACTGCTGTATGAAAGTCTATGAGTTATTTTAGTTTTTTTCTTAATTTATTAAAAAAATATATATCCATTTTTAATAAGGTAGATAAGGAATAATGTATATCCATATGATATTAAGTGGTCATTCACACTATATGGCTACAGTAAAATTAATCAGAAATTGCATCCACTGACAGCAACAGATAACCCAATAGTGCTACTAATCAAAACATGCTCAAACTGCAACAAACCAAAGCATATGCGTAACACCTAATAATGCCACAATGAAATGGGGGTATATAATTTCACCATCTCAACAGTTAATAGGAATCATCAAGAAAAATTATAGGATTTGTCTTAAAATTTTTAACAAACTTGCAACTATTATCGATGGTGCTGGGAGTAGTCAAAACTTAGAGGCTGCTGACAGAAGGGGACGAAAACGATCAAATAAACTACAAAATGGAATGGATAAGATCATTAGAGGGCTTGCAGATACAAAATGGTTTGCTGGGATGAATGGTTTGCAGGGATGAATGTAATTTAATCTGGATGAAAATTTATTTACCCGACGGGAACTTAGCAACGAGGCAGGCAGAGAGACTCAGCAGCGAAGGGAGACTTAGGGGCAGGGCAGAGAGATTGGCCGGCGGTGCGGCGCCATCGCAGGGTAAGGGGACTCACCAGTGGGGACACAGCGACGGGGCAGGGAGAATGGCCGGTGGAGAGGCGCCTTCGCAGGGAGAATGGCTGGTGGAGAGGCGCCTTCGCAGTGAGAAACGACGGGGTTGCAGGGAGAAGCGTCGACGGTGGAGTGGATTGTGATGCTTCGAATGAGGATTAGGGCACAATTAAAAAAAGGGACGACACGGCATGTATGCGTCGTCTATAACAATATAGACAACGCGAACAAACCGCATCGTCTATATTAATATAGACAACGCATACACGCCGCATCGTCTATTAGCGAACATGGAAAAAGAGACGATGCGGCCAACCACATCGTCTATGTTGATATAGACGACGCGCATTAGCACCCAAAAAATTAACAACGCAACTACAGTTTTGCGTTGTGTATTATGATATAGACAACACTAATATTTTTTCGTGTTGTCTATTTAGTGTAGTCTATTAACCTTTTTCTTGTAGTGCAATTATATAATTTAGTATTTATATATCTTTTCACTAGTTGTTAAAGAATATATTTGCTTTTATTTATTAATAAAACATACTAGTATAAATATAAAACATGTTTTTCTCAATATTTTATATAAGAGTGTGTTGGTCCCGGTTTATCAGAGCAGAAAATATATGTGAAAATTAAGTTGTTTGTTCGGTATACTTGCACTTATCCAAGCTGGTGGTGACGTGTCAGCTCAGTTTATCAAATCTTGTTTCGGTACTTAACGCCAAGTATACTTAATGTTATTATTTAGAATATACTACAACACTTAAAATATTGAGTTTTAAAGAGAAATAAGCTAACATAATGAAAGAAATTGATAAATGACAAACAATATATAGTGGTTCGGACTAAACCGTCCTACGTCTACTCTTCAGACACTTGGTCTAGTAATCCACTAAGCTTAGAACTTTTACAGGTGCTCATATGACCAATTGCTTGCTGAAGAATGCTGCATCCTTAAGTCCACAAGCGTGCTCACCTGGTCCTCTCTTGGTTCTTCGCTTTGCAGCTTCTCAGAGTGTGGGCGCACAACTTAGTCTCCTCGTAGCCAGAATAGGGTGTTTATAGTTCACCCTTGAACTATCTCTTTGACGGCAGGTTACCCGTAAGAGGTAGAGTACAAGACGTACTTGACTGTTGTAGTCTTTCTTGGAATGACTACCAAGAAATAACTCAAGAACAATAAGGTTTTGAGTCTCGTGTTCACTAAAGTGACACACGGAAAAGCTAAAAAGCCTCGAACGTGAGTAGTAAGCTTGAATGTCGTTTGCTTCCTTGTACTCTGTTTGGTGATTACGTATTTGGGTTTGCAAAATGTAGTTCGTCTATTATGGTTTGTAAATTGTAGTTCGTAACCTTCTTATGTTGATTTCTCTGGTATTTACAGTCGTGAGGTTGAATGTTTGAAATAAATGTCCGTTAGAGATAGATTGGAAAATGTCCGATTGGATGTCTCTGTTGACTGCTGCGCTAGGTGGGTGGGTGGTGCTTTTCCAGATGTTATGCACCTTCTCTGCCTTTTTCTGACAGTGACAACGACGATTTGTCTTTGTGTCAGAATGACAGTATTAGTAAGTTTGAGGAATCTCGTCCTAGGTAACGAAACTTGGAGTTTCGTGCTTGCAGAGTTTAAGGCATCTCCAATCCTTAAAGTCTGTACTTCTTCAGTACATTCCTCAACCAATTCTTCTTATCTATATGCGCAGGGGCTTGGAGTAGGAAGTCCATGCTGCTGCCGTCATACTTGCAAGTCCATGTTGATGACATCATCATTTGATGTACGCTTGGTCCATATGCTGGTAAGTATGTCATAATCGTTGAGACCATACTTGCTGGATCCGTACTTGGCAAAAACGAGACTTTTCTACTAGACTCATAATCATCGACACTTGTAAATTCGGCTCGAACCTTTGTCTGTTGAGTCTTTTGCGCATTCTAGACTGATTAGACAGTTTAGTCTTCAGATTAGCTCCAGCTTACAATTCAATAAAAGATCATACACAGGACTTTACATTTTTTTAGTATGCTGAAATTATCTAAGATGGTTTTTACATACTTTGACCCACCAAAACAAAATAATAAATGAATGATATTTCTATTTCACTTCCTAACAATTTTGCCCTTTCTGGTGTGATCAAAGCTATATCTAACCCTACTTAAGATCTTCACCTTATAAACTTGGGGAGATATTGCTCAATTATAATATTTCAAGTAAATTTAGAGCATTAGAATCTTAAGTAATCAAAAGAGCAAAAGAAGCTTGCTGATTACACTAGAATGTGTAAATTCTGCTATGAAGAACGAAGACCCTTGTTGGACAAAAAGAGATTGTCATCAACAAGTCAGTTTATCCTTTAAGTATTTTCATTACATGTATAGGGATAAACTAACTCAAGAAACCTATACAAATCTATTACAAGACTATGCTAGGATACTCTTGGTCGTCCTCTTCTTCCAATTGACTGCTCGTACTTTTATCCGAGTATCGTACCTCATCTTCTTTTCTCATTCATCTGCCTGTCCTTATCGTTGGCATTCATGGACAACAAGCAAGCGAAGAAGCTCTATAAGTGACCAAGTCCCGCTGCTGACATGTCACTTTGAGCAGTGAGTAGTTGTTAGGTGTTGATTCCCACCTTTAAAATTGATGTTTTGATGTGTCAAAAATGTGTACCAAAGTCTAGGCCTTAGAGTTATTACCTCATGTAATCCTTGTATAGGATGATCGAGTTGTAATAGTCTAGGAGAAGAGATCTATAAAAAACTGTAGAACAGTTTTTGAAGTAGAAGCCGTCCTGACGAAGAAAAAAACTCAGCAGAGTAACGAATACGGAAAATTGTGCAGACAGTATTCCAACTATCAAGGATTGTATATCAAGAAAAACTGTGGATACAGTTTTTATAAATAAACTGTTGAGAGGCGCTCACAGTTTCTGATCAGGACAACTTCACGTCAAAGGAATAAGTGAAAAGAAAAGATGCCGATCAGTCATAAAAGAACATTAAAGAAGTCAATGCCGAGAGAAGTGGAAACACTCAGTTATGGCTGGCGTACAACATTGTTCAGCGTCTGACACATCAAGTACAAACTGCACTGCAAAAAGCATAGCAGTGGTTCAGAAAAGGCAGAGAAGCAGGTCAATTTTACAGAGAAGGATGGACTATGATTGGACATTCTTCGAAATGTCTCTACTGGCTATTTTCAAATCTCCAACTATAAATAGAATTAAGATAAAAAAAATACAAGATACATGAGATTGAATCAAGTCGTCATTCTACTGAATTGAAAACTTGAACACATTGAAAGCTCTCAACCGAAAGACATTATTTCCGTTGTTTATTTATTGAACACAAGGCATTATTGCTTAAGGAATCTTCTGAGATTCACCGTGACCTAGTGTGCATGAGGATTAAGTCCTTCGACTTAGTCTACTCTCTTGGTGTTCCTACTTTTCAAGTGAGAACACAACAACCTTCATTTCTAAGGGAAAGAAGGTTATCACGGGAAACAGCCGACCAACTTACGTTCTAGGAAGAACTGAACCATCCACCCACCGGAGAAGGAGAAGGGAGGTTTTTCCTCAATCCATTTTTGAGGACTACCAGTTCTGAGGAGACTTCGAGGTGGTACCTGGCTTTGAGGAACTGGAGAAGGAGTGAAGAACAACAACCTGGGTGAGAGATCCATTCTGCTGTGGACAGTGGCTTCTACAGCATTTGACTATAGATCGTGAGGATTGTATTTTCATTACTTAGTGAATTACTGGATTAATTTCCAAAGAGTGGACGTAGGACTTAAGGCTTCGAACCACTATAAATATCCTGCGTCATTTACTGTTTTACTTATATCACGTATCATACAGTTCTCAATCTTACTTTGAAACCTTCAACACTTGTTTGAAAGTGTTGAAGTGTATAACTGTTGACTACTTAAAACTGTAATTTGGTAACTTAACTTGCTAGTTAATCAAAAATGTGTTTTTAGAACTGTCACTTAAAAACTGAGTGAAGTTGAAACTGAACTGCCTGCGTTATAAGAGTGCAAATAACTGTCTTTATACTTCTGCTGCACATCATACGTACTCTGATCTGGGACCAACAAGTGGTATTAGAGCAGGTCGGTCTTTCTAGACTGTCCTATTTTGAATCGCTTAAGACCGGATCCATACTTCCTTGCACTCTTAATTGTTTGTTAAATGTGTTTAGTGAGCATGCTGTATTAAGATAATGATGAATTTTCCTAGCGTTCCCAAGTACAACTCAGAGAAGTTCGAGGTATGGAAGAAGAGATGTCACATTCAACTGAGAGCACATCATCCAGTGATGGATGGAGTTTTAAAGAATGGATCCCTGAATATCCAGAAGCCTAAAATCCAGCACACAGGAGAAGATGGTCCAGGTGGCCTCAAAATGGTAGATAAGCCACAGGAAGAATGGACACTCAATGACATGAAATGCAATCAGCTGGATCCCAGGAGACGTAACGAGAAACAAATATGCATTGACAAATATGAATCATTCCAGATGTTACCTGGCAAAACAATGAAATCAATGGAAGCAAGGTTCAACGCCATCGTCAGCAAAATGAAAATTCTTGGAAGAGAAGAAAAAGTGGCTGCCATGAACGTAAAAATTCTGTCAAGACTGCCGAAGGAACACTGGTTTGTAAAAACTACCAGTTTGAAGACAATGGATCTCTCGAATATGTCAACCAAAGAACTGTTCGCCGAACTTCAAGCCCATGAATGGGATATTCAGATGGTGAACAAAAATGAAGCTGTTAGAACCCCAAATTCAGCAGCTGATGGTGATGCAACATTCCTCGCAAAGAGAGACTTCCAAAGGCGAACAAAGAGGCCAGTTCACTTCGAGAAAACTGCCTATCAATCATCACCAGCAAAGGATGTCTCCACCTCAGTTCCGAAGAAGGAAACTGAACTGTCAGTTGCCAAACTGGAGGAACAAATGAGGAACATGGCCGTATAACTTCGAGAATAGACCAAAAGAAAAGCAAAGGATACTCATACTAGCGAGCAAAGATTCACAAAGAGAGAGCCACACACATGAAATGAATGCAACTCTCCAGATCATCTAAAGTACGAATGCCCTCTAGTTTCTCAGGAGGAGAGAGACAGACTGAAGTAGGTGTTTGAAAGGAGAGCATCTAAAGCCGTGGCCCATGCAATGCTCACAAGAACTGAAGTACCAGACGTACCAGACCATGATGATGGATGCTACACGTCTGAGGATGAGAATGATGAGGAAGCACTCCTGGCCTTCATGGCGGCAATCGATGGATTTGCTACTGACGAAGAAGATAGTGCTTCAAATTGTGAAATAGTGGTAACTACTCATCTACCCTCATCTACATGCTTTGAAGAAAATTCTGATTGTTGTCGCTTAGATTCAGAAGGTGTTTTACTTGAAAACATTATAAAAGAGGTTAAAAAATTTCATGAGGTTAAAGATGAACTAGTTAGAGAAAATGCCTCACTGAAATTAGAGATTTCAATTTTGACCGATGAAGTCTCAAAAGAATGTGATTCCTTGAAGAAAGCCGAACCTGTCAAATATGAATGAACTTTCAAAAAGAGCTCAAGAAAATTAGATGAGATTTTGAATTTTAAAAAACAACCATCCGATAAACACGAAATTGGATTCTTTGAGCATCAACTTGAAAAGGTCTTGAACAAACATGCATCCACCTGTAGGACTAAGAAAACACCCTTGCGCTCTGTCAAAGCCTATTCTAGCCCATGTCATATGTTGGTGAAAGGAAATGTCAATCTCAAAGAGCCAATTAAGCGAAATGTCAAGGCCAAATGTTGGTCAAAAACTGACCCAAAACTGGCACCTCGACAGTATACTAACAAAGTTTGTAAATTGTCTAAACCAACTGTCGAGAGAAGAAATGACTTCCCTTAAAAAATGGACAAGCGTAATGTTTCATATGCAAGGAATCCAGTTTTACCAATAAGATTGAGTAAGCAACATGTAAATGTTGCAAGGAAGTTAGTTCGACAACCGTATAGAAATCCAAGAAGTTATGATAGACCATAGTTCTATTATAACAATTTTTTGAATAGGAGGAACA
The DNA here is from genome assembly GCA_026898455.1 of Plectranthus barbatus. Lineage (NCBI taxonomy): Eukaryota > Viridiplantae > Streptophyta > Magnoliopsida > Lamiales > Lamiaceae > Plectranthus > Plectranthus barbatus. Next base: position 515,540 of record JAPKLW010000031.1, on the reverse strand, counting down.
CCTATTTGAGGCTTGAGTCGAGACATTTTTACTCTCAAAAGATTGTGAAGGCTACTCACCCGAGAATAGTTTCTCGATACTCTTTTCCTGAGCAACAAGTTCAGAAAGAGTTCATGCACCACAACACTTAGTAACATGCATTCAAACATCATACATTACTTTAGAAGAAAGGTTGATCATTCACCAAAGAGTGATCTAGTTTCACGAACTGTAAAAGTGAAACAGGTCTGGATACCAAAAGGTTGATCCAGAAGACGGACTTTGCAGGACCCAAAAGGATACGGGGACCTAAATAACTTTTTCTGTCTTGTGGGGACCGAGTTCTCAAAAGAAAGATAAATGATGGATATTAGATAGTAGATGCTAAGCTCACATGACAGGAGAAAAGGTTTTAGTCGAGAACCTTGTGACATACAATGGAGCATCGGTCACTTTTGGGTACAAGGCTCAGGGACAAGTTATTGGAAAAGGATACGTGGAACACAATGGGATCATCATTCAAAATGCGTTCTTAGTCACCAACCTGAAACACAATCATCTAAGTATAAGCCAACTGAGTGAGAGTGGCTATATTGTTAGGTTTGAAAAATCAGAATGTCACGTCATAGACAAGGTGACTCACAAGACCATAATTAGAGGAATCAGGAAATGAGGTCTTTACATTGTTTATTAGTCCAGTGGAGTAGGGGGAACATGTCTCCTGGCGCACAGTTCCTCAGAAGGAGTAAACTGGTTGTGGCACAAAAGATTAAGTCATTTTAAATTCAATTCGATCAGACATCTGGCAAAACATAATTTGGTTGATGGACTGCCACAGAAGAAGTTCCAGAAAGAAGGAGTCTGTAAAGCTTGTCAGCTTAGGAAATAGACAAGAGCATCCTTCAAGAACAGGCCAGTTACAACAAGCACATAATGGATCTTAGAACTGCTCCACATGGATTTGTGTAGTCCAGTTACTCCACCCACAATTCGAAGAAGAAAGTACACATTGGTTGTTGTTGATGACTACTCAAGATATACGTGGGTGGTGCTGCTCAAATCCAAAGTGAAGTCAAAACTCAACTACCAAAATTGATCACCTGTCTATAGAATGACAAAGGGGGGGTAGTTAAGAGGATAATGTCCGATAATGGAATAGAGTTTTACAATGGACCCTTTATGGACTTCTGCGCTGAAATTAGAATTGGACATGAGAAGTCTAGTCCAAGAACTCCTCAACAAAATGATCTTGCTGAGCGGAGGAATAGAACATTCAAGGTAGCAGTTAAGACCATGATGGCCGATACCGACCTTGGAAAAGGATTTTGCGGAGAAGCCTTGATGACAACTTGCTACATGCAGAATTGAAGTGCATTCAACACGCGGCTGCACAAGACTCCCTAAGAGATCTACAATGGTCGTAAGCCTTCTACGGCTCATCTTCGTGCTTTTGGTTCTCCATGTTATATTCACAATAATGGAAGTCTAAATTGAATACTTTCAGCCCTAAGGCTGATGAAGGAGTGTTCCTTGGGTATGGACATCCTTCATATAAAGGATATAGGGTATTCAATAAGACAACCCAGCTTGTGGAAATAACATGTCATGTTGTTTTTTATGAAGCTACTCTAGTACGCAGGACACTTCAAGAACTGGGTTTAGAAGGAGTAAACTGGCTGTGACACAAAAGATTAAGTCATTTAAACTTCAATTCGATCAGACATCTAGCAAACAATAATTTGGTTGATGGACTGCCACAAAAGAAGTTCCAGAAAGAAGGAGTCTGTAAAGCTTGTCAGCTCGGGAAACAAACAAGAGCATCCTTCAAGAATAGGCCAATTATAACAAGCTCAGAATGAGTCTTAGAATAACTCCACGTGGATTTGTTTGGTCCAGTTACTCCACCCATAATCGGAAGAAGAAAGTACACACTGGTTGTTGTTGATGACATACGTGGGTGGTGCTGCTCAAATCCAAAGACGAAGTCAAAACTCAGCTACCAGAATTGATCACCCTTCTTCAGAATGAAAAGGGGTAAAATTTAAAAGAATAAGGTCCGATAATGGAATAGAGTTTTGCAGTGGACCCCTTATGGACTTTTGCGCTGAAATTGGAATCAGACATGAGAAGTCTACTCCAAGAACTCCTCAACAAAATGGTCTTGCTGACCGAAGGAACAGAATACTCAAGGAAGAAGTTGGGACCATGATGGCCGATACTGACCTCGGAAAAGGATTTTGGGGAGAAGCCTTGATGAGAGCTTGCTACACGCAGAATCGAAGTGCATTCAACACACGGCTGCACAAGATTCCCTATGAAATCTACAATGGTCGTAAGCCTTCTATAGCTCATCTTTGTGCTTTCAGTTCTCCATGTTATATTCACAATAATGGGAAGTCTAAATTGAATACTTTTAGCACGAAGGCTGATGAAGGAGTGTTCCTTTGATACATACATCCTTCATATAAGGGATATAGGGTATTCAATAAGATAGCCTGGCTTGTGGAAATAACATGTCATGTTGTTTTTTATGAAGCTACTCTAGTGCGCAGGACACTTCAAGAACTGGGTCTGGAAAATCTTGAGATCAAGGATGTCAATGAGGAACCTAGAACTGATCTTGATCATAATCAAACAGTTTCTCTGACTAGATCTATGAATGATATTTCCGAGACTCCAGTAGCCTTGGCTGAACCCCAAACAGTAGAGAGGGCCAATGATGCTAATGTCATTTCTAAGGCCTTTAAGTTAATTAACATTGAAGATCATAATGAAAAGAAGCCCCCCAAAATGCAACGATTTCTGATGCAGAACAAAATGATACCAAGGAGATCAACCTTGAGATCACCGAGGAAGCAGCTCCAACTGAAGAAAAAATTACAGTTCAGAATCCAGATGCTGGTCAGAATGCTCTTCCAGGACAAGGAGATGAAGCAATTTCTGAACAAGGAGATAGAATAGTTCTAGAACAAGGAGGCGAAGCAGTTCCAGAACTTAGAAGTGAATCATCTTATGAGGAAAATCCTACAACTTTTGAGAATCCAGCTACCTTTGCTGAAGTCATACTTGTGAAGAAGCCTAGTTGGCTAAGGGATCATCTTGTTGAAGCTATCCTAGATGATATCGGCAACCCAGATCGAACCAGACAAGGAACTGCCTTGATGTCTTACTTTATTTCACAAGTCGAACCAGTGAAGATCGGAGAAACACTTCAATCAGCGGATTGGATCAATGCAATACAAGAAGAATTGGCAGAATTCAGTCGCAAAAATGTGTGGCATCTGGTGGACAAACCAACGCATCAGTCCATGATCGGTACTAAGTGGGTCTTTAAGAACAAAAGGGATGAGATCGGTACCATAGTTTGAAACAAAGCAAGATTGGTTACTAAGGGGTATGCACAATGCGAAGGAATAGACTTCGATGAAACTTTCGCACCAGTTGCCAGACTAAGGCCATTCATCTGTTCTTGGCCTATGCAGCTTACCACAACTTCACAGTTCTTCAAATAGAAGTGAAGAGTGCCTTCCTTAATAGAGAATTAAAGGAAGAAGTCTATGTCGAACAGCCCCGAGGTTTCGAGCAAGGAAATGAAGTCTACAAACTAAGGAAAGCTTTGTATGGATTGAAGCAAGCACCTAGAGCATGTTATGAAACTCTCTCCCAGTTTCTGTTCAAGAATGGATTCGAAAAAGGTGCGATTGACCAAACCTTATTCAAGATAAAGGATGGAGAGGACATCCTACTTGTTCAAATCTATGTAGACAACATTATCTCCGACAGCAAGAACACCAAGTTATGTGAAATTTTTTTCCAGTTGATGTAGAATAAATTCCAAATGAGTATGATGGGCAAGATGACATATTTTCTTAGTTTGCAAGTTGATCAGTCTGACGAAGGGATCTTTATTAGTCAGAAGAATTATACTCAAGACTTAATCAACAAATTCTGTCCGAAGAAGACGAGGTCTCTAAAGATTCCTATGAGCACCAGTTCTCAAATCACTCTCGATGAAGAAGGAGAACCTATTGATCCAACTGCTTATAGAGGAATTATTGGGAGTCTACTGTATCTAACTGCCGGTAGACCCGATATATCTTATACTGTGGGAGTATGTGCAAGATTCCAAGTGAATCCAAAGAAGTCTCACATGGAAGCAGCTAAGAGAATTGTGAGATACCTTAAGAGGACTGAGTCTTTAGGTATCTGGTATCCCAAATCTAATGGAATCATGCTGAATGGATTCTTTGATTCAGATTTTGGAGACTGCAGAATTGACAGAAAGAGCACAAGTTGAACCTTTTAGTTTTTTAGGTCATCAACTGATTAGTTGGTTCAGTAATAAACAACATTTCGTGGCTACGTCAATCACTGAAGCTGAATATGTGGCAGCAGCCAGCTGTTGTGCTCAAATGCTATGGATAAAGCAGTAGCTCAAGGATTATGGAATAGAAACTGGATGTGTTCCTATTTACTGTGACAACAACAGTGCAGTTTTTGTTTCGAAGAATCCAGTTCTACATAGGACAAAACACATTGATATTCGTCATCATTTCATCCGAGATCATGTGGAAAAGGAAAATATCTCAGTGGAATATATTAGAACTAAAGACCAGTTAGCGAACATCTTCACCAAACCGCTACCCGAGGCTCGATTTAAAGAGCTATGCATCAAACTAGGTCATCTAGAGTTTGATGAAATCTCAAGAGAAGGAGATTGATAAGTTAATATTTTTACCAACATATCTATTGTTTCTTTGTCTATTTTGGTGATGTTTGGATCGTTTTTAGAGTCTTTTCGAGCATACATTGGCTTTTGTGCCTTTTATGGTGTGTTGGATGAATCATGCAGGTTTTTGGATGAAAATCGGAGGATTTTGGAAACTTGTTCGCTGCAGCTTCAGAGAAGATCGACGAAAGAACTCGAAGAGATTTACGCAGGAGTACTGGAGCAGAACCACCATCGATCGACACCAACTGACCGTCGATCGACGATGCTTTGTCCTTCCCGTTGATCGATGCGATCGACGAAGGTTGGCCGTCGATCGACGGAGTGTCGCGGAGCAGACCATATCTATTCGGTTTTCTAAAGATAAACACATATCTAACTCCTAGGTATGGTAGGATTCATCCACAACATCTATAAAAAGGCTGAAGAATTCGAAAATCAGAAGAGAGCAAGAGAGGAGATCGAAAATCAAGAGAGAAAGCAAGAGAGAAGAGAATTAAATTGAGAGAAACATCACAAGGAAGAAGAAGAAGAAGATAATTGGGTTTGAGATTGAATCATTGGGGAAGATTCAGTTTTCCTTTTCATCTTTTCTTTTCTTGTTCATTGTCTATGATGATTAAGATTAGAATTATG
>JAPKLW010000031.1:406082-507775 GCA_026898455.1 Plectranthus barbatus | reverse complement strand
CTGGTGGACGAGGCATTCACCAGCTAGAGATAGATCGTAGGACACCTATGACCGATTACTCTACGTTCTTGGGAGAACTGAACACCCAGTCAGCTGTGGAGGTTGAAGTGACGTGCTCGCACTCCACCAGCTGAGAGAGTTGAAGACGGAATCAAGGCCGGGAGCGGTTGATCTAGTGAACTGGTGGACGAGGCATTCACCAGCTAGAGATAGATCGTAGGACACTTGTTCCTGATTACTCTTAGTGAATTTCCAGTGCTACGACTGGAGAGTGGACGTAGATCAGTTGATCGAACCACTATAAATCCTTTGTCTTTTATCAGCTTTCTGCATTTCATACTGATTTAAAACCCAGCACCCAAGTGCTGGTGTATATCTGAAAACTGATATAACTGTGCAAACAAGGCTAAATATATTATAAGTCTTGAGCTACCAGCTGACGAGCCAGTTGCCAGTCAGCTGAGTACGCAGAGTGCAAGTTGACTTACCAGCTGACAAGGTCCCAGTCAGCTGAGTAACCAGCAGAGTGCAAGAAACGAATTAACACAGTTTCCGCTGCCAAGTTATACCCTGATAATCCGGGACCAACAGTAACTGAAGGGAATAGATTGTAGGAATAAATCTGTAGAACTGTAGGAGTTAGTTAATTAATCTTGAGACCGACAGGAGATAGATAATTAATTAATCCACTTTATGAATTTTCCAACAAAGAAGTTCATAATAGCTTTCTGATGTTTCACTGTGTAGAGGAATTAAAATTGGAAAATAATCATTTGTTTATGCATGTCATACTTGATAAGGAGAAAAACCTAGAATCTTTACTTCTTATCCTTTAGGTTTTTCAAAATAAGTTTATTTTCATAATTGTTTTCTTGAGGTAATTAAACTTCAAAACCCTTTATTTTTAATTCTACCTATCTAGTACTTTAAGAACTTTTAAGTTAGTACTTAGGATTTTTCGTTGTTCCTTTTCTCGTGGGATCGATAATTTAATTTGCCACTATATTATTAGCTTTGCTAAGTCGCGTGTTAAAAATATACGCGATCAAATTTTGGCACCGTTGCCGGGGAAAGGACAGAATCGTCCTACTATTAACTTTGTAATTAGAGTACCACAACCTAATGACATACCACAACAGCCGATTGTGCAGCCACCACCACCACCAGGACTAACCTTGGAAGAGCAGACTGCTCTGGTCCATGAAATCCAAGCCATGAGGGAACAAATGCAACAATTGATCCTAGATCGAGACAGGGGGAGAAACAACAGAAACCCTCGGTTCAGTCATAGGAATCCACTATTTGAGGATCAACCTGAGGATGAAGATGACGAGGACCAGGAGCCTCCTAATGACTCAGATGATGAAGAGGAAGACGGAGAAGCCATGCAGAAGAGGTATCGACCTCAGTTCAAAGAAACTGACTTCAGAATCAGAATTAATGCAAATAATTTCGAGTTGAAGACTGGACTAGTTCAGATGGTTCAACAGAACCAGTTTGGCGGAAGGGCTACTGAGGATCCATATGCCCACCTAGACAAATTTCTGATGCTCTGCAATACCATCAAGATTGGAGGGGTCAGCAAAAGTTCCATCCGAATGCGTCTGTTCGCATTCTCACTGCGGGATAAGGCACAGTCTTGGTTTACTACACTGGACAAGGGGAAGATCAGTACGTGGAGCGAACTACGGAATGAGTTCTTCGAGAACTTCTTCCCTCCAAACATCATCAGACAAAGAAGGAAGGAAATCATTAGGTTTGCTCAAAGATCGGATGAGAGTTTCTATGAAGCGTGGGAACGCTACAAAGAATTACTCAGAGCCTGTCCCGGACATGGTCTACCTCCAGGTGAACAAGCCGAGGCGTTCTATGAAGGCTTGAATGAAAGGACTGTTGAGTTGGTAGACACCACACTGGGGGATACCATCATGACAAAGAGCGGAAAGAAGGCCTTGGAGTTCTTCCAAAAGATGGCCAACAACAATCAACGCTGGTCCTCAAGTAGACATAGAACCGTCAAAGCCGTCGAGAAAGTAGTGGAAAAGAAAGCTGCAGAAGAGCCTGACTTGGTTGCTGAAGTCAAGAAGCTTCAAGAGGAGTTCGCTTCCTTGAAGCAAGAAAAGGCAGTAGCCGTAGTGGAGCCTGTACAGCCTCCCCTTGAAGGAGAACAAGCTGATGTGAATTTTGTTCAGAGGGGTGGTTACCAGAACAATAACTACCGTGGAGGTTACCAGCAGCAAAACCAGCACTACAACTACAATCACGCTAGGAACCACCCTGGGTTCTCCTACGCGAATCCTCAAGCTGCTGAACAACCACCTCCTGGATTTGCCGTACAAGACGGAGTAGTGGTCGACAAGAAGAAGCCAAATCTCAAGGAGATTTTGGCCAAATTCATGGAAGGATCCACTAGCAAGGTGAGTAAACTGGAGCATGAGATCTCTGGTGTGAATACCAAGATAGAACAAATGCAAAAGCACGTCCAGATAATAGAGACTCAAGTTAGACAGATCGCTGATGCTCTCGAAGCACAACATAAACCGGGGCAACTTCCAAGCAATACACAGGTTAACCCCAAGAATCAGAATCAGAGAAATCAAGTGAACGCTATTACTCTGAGAGGGGGGAAATCCTATGAAGGGCCACAGAAAGCAAGGGCTGAATTGAAGGAGAACGAAGACGTCGAACAGGCCGACGAGGCTGCCAACGACGAGTCACCATCGATCGATGATGAGCAACCATCGATCCACGCCAGCGAAGAAGGGCCATTGATTGACGAGCACAACCAGCATCGATTGACGCCTGCTCCAGCTCCGTCCCTGAAAAAGCCGCCCTTGCCGTATTCACAGCGGTTTGCCAAAACCAAGATGAACGAAAGGTATGCACGCTTCCTAGAAAACATGAAGAAAGTACATATCAATATTCCTCTGGTTGAAGCACTCCAAGAAATGCCGGGATACATAAAGTTTCTAAAAGACATGGTCTCTCAGAAGCGACCCTTCATGGAACACGAGACGGTAAATCTCTTTGCAGAATGCAGCGCCATCATACAGAAAAAGATGCCAGTCAAACGAGAGGATCCAGGTTCATTCACGATCTCTTGTGTCATCGGCGGAGAAACCTTCAGAAAAGTTCTCTATGACTCTGGCGCCTCAATCAATTTGATGCCACTGTCAATTTTCAAAAGATTGGAAATCGGGAATATCAAGCCAACGACCATAACCTTACAGATGGCCGACCGATCGGTGTCCTATCCTAAAGGTATAGTGGAAGATGTGCTTGTAAAAGTGAAAGATTTCATAATTCCCGCCGACTTCGTGGGGCTCTGATTAATATTCGAGACGACAAACTGACATTCAGAGTCAACAATGAGTCAGTAACTTTCTCTATATATAAGGCGATGCAGAAGCACAACGATGGTAGCTACACGGAGGAATGCCATATGATCGACTATTTCAGGCCTATATTATCCTCACCATTCGCCTCTCTCAAAGGTGAGCCGGATTTTCTGGAGACTTGCCTACAACACTCACTCTTCTCGTCGTCAAATCTAGAGGAAGCAGAAGGAGAGATCGTGGATCTAGTGATGGAACTAGATGTATTTGAGGAAGTAACTCGAGAGAAGAAGACCAAAAGAGAACCAATGCCGGGCCGATCTCGCCCGAAATGTCGAGACAACAAGTCATCGTCGATCAACGTCGAAGGATCATCGATCGACGGCAACTTCAGACCCCTGTCGCTCGATGGTGGGTCAGCGTCGATCGACGCCCGAGCAGCAGTACCCCAGAAGTTTTCTTCAACAGAAACAACGAGACGTGGAAAAGGGATTTTAGTTGTAGAATAATCGTCGATCGACGGACAGCAAGCATCGATCGATGCCCCCTTCTGCAAGCTGAAGTCTAACTCCGATCCGCCAAATCTGGAACTTAAACCTCTCCCGACACATCTCAGGTACGATTTTCTGGGACCAAATGATACTTACCCTGTTATTATTTCTGCATACTTGACACAGGGGGATTTGGAGAAGTTACTGCGAGTCCTACAGCAGTACAAAAGCGCCATTGGATGGACATTGGGTGACATTAAAGGGATCAGCCCCTCGCTTTGCATGCGCAAGATCATTCTCAAGGAGAAAGTTGCACCAAAAAGAAAAGCACAGCGGCGGTTGAACCCTATCATGCAAGAAGCTGTGAAGAAGGAGGTTCTCAAGCTTCTTGACCATGGGATGATCTACCCAATCTCCGACAGCAAATGGGTGAGCCCTACACAAGTCGTAGCAAAGAAAGGGGGGATGCAGATAGTAAAAAATGATGATGGAGAAGAAGTGGCGATAAGACCCGTCAGGGGTTGGCGATTCTGTATAGATTATCTGGCATTGAATACCGCCACGTGCAAGGATCACTTTCCTCTTCCCTTCATTGATCAGATGCTTGATCGTTTATCTGGTTACCCTTTCTATTGTTTTCTTGATGGTTATTCAGGGTACAACCAGATAGCTGTGGCGCCAGAAGATCAGCACAAGACCGCATTCACATGCCCTTATGGAGTTTTTGCCTACCGACGGATGCCATTCGGACTGTGCAATGCACCGGCTACTTTCCAGAGATGCATGATGGCAATCATCCACGATCTGATCGAAGATGTCATGGAGGTATTTATGGACGATTTTTTTGTGTTTGGTAGCTCATTTGATGTCTGCTTGCAGAATCTAGCTACCGTACTGGAAAGATGCACCGAAACAAACCTCTGTCTCAACTGGGAGAAGTGCCACTTCATGGTGCAAGAAGGAATTGTGCAAGGACACCGAGTATCAGCCGAAAGACTAGAGGTTGATCGAGCAAAAGTAGCAGCAATAGAAAAGATTCCGCCACCAGCAAATGTCAAAGAGGTGAGAAGTTTCCTTGGACACGCAGGGTTCTACAGAAGGTTCATCAAGGACTTTTCAAGGATCTCGTAGCCGTTGTGTAATCTACTAGAGAAGGATGTCTCTTCCGTCTTCGATGAGGACTGCATGCAAGCCTTCGAGAAGTTGAAAGCAGCCCTCGTGACTGCTCCAGTACTTACTTCTCCGGATTGGAGCGAGCCGTTCATCCTGATGTGCAATGCCAGCGATTATGCCGTTGGAGCAGCCTTGGGGCAATTGAAAGGAAAGCTCTTCCATGTGATTCACTACGCCAGCAAGAGTATTGAAGGGATTCGTGAACTGAATCACGAAGTCCGTTTGCCAAGGATCGTTAATTGGAATATCAAAAATAAATTGCTATGCCTATGAACAATCCTAGCATGCTCCTATATTATTATGCATAAGAATGTTTATGCGGAATACCTGGATCGATGAACTCTGAAGAACGCGTGCGCGGAGATGCCCTTTGATCTTTCCCACACACAAAGATTTGTTTTCCTAACAGATTGAGGAAATAAATCTATGAAAATAAAATAATTATTTTCGAAAAACAAGGAGAGAGAGAAGAAGAAAAATCCTCCTGATTTGATCTTCTAATCTGTATCCCAACTCGATCTGAAAATCTGGTGAAGATTCTCTATCAGATCCTTTGCCCGGTTGAGAAGCAGAATTTCATCCTCGTTCTCAGATCTTAGTCGATCACCACAGCTCCCAAAACCTGGTTTGCTGTGTGCAACTTATGATCTTGTGGTGTGTTGTGATCTGAGGAACTGAGGCCTATTTATAGGAAATTACTGGACTCCTATTGGGCTTGAGTTTCATGGGCCAAACCAGGGACCAAAATGCAAATAGAAAATAAGGCCTATCAATTAATTAATTCCCATATTCAACCCAGAATATAATTAATTAATTAAAATTTATTCATTCCACCAGAGAATAAATATTGTCCTACCTATTTGTTACCATGTTTTGAGGTACGGGTTGCATGGGCTCGGTATATCCCCACATTTAAGGTTACAGACATTCGTTAATTAATTTAAGCTCTGACAAGCTATTTAATTAATTAACATCTTATATTCCTGAATCAATCCACTCAAACCTTTTCACTTATTCTTGAACTTAATCAGCGTGCAGGACTTAGCATAACGAACCTTTTGAGCTGTTCAGGGAATGTCACCATCCTATACTGGATGTGGTTACCTAGTTCCAGTACCAGACAGTCATATACAAATTACTATTACCCAAGATACAGATATACAAGCTCAACTAGAGCCTTTCACTGCAACTCAAAGTAATACACAATCTGCATATACTTTTGTACCTTCATTTAGGCTTAGGATCTCGTCAAGCCATAGAGATCTAGATTCTTTTAATGTCAGATAAAAGAATCGATCTCGACTTAGGTCCTTATCAATGTGTATCCCATACCAGCATACCAAGCCATCCAAGATATGATGCTTATTACTGCGTATGCTGCAGCCTACACCGACAGTTTATCCTGGAACTGTCTCAGTTGTGATAACTGTTTATATCTCGCTAGGTCAAACGATCCATACGATCTTCTGTGATCTTCTACACACCGTATGATCTCCCTATCGACGAGATAAGAGGATAATTGTGTTTGCGACACACGTTTGTTAATTCAGACAGGAGATGAGCATACAACATTTATGATTCCCAGTATATTAACCAATCGACCTTGTACATAATATACCAATCATAATGCTTTGAGTATATAAATCCATCAAGTATTAACCCAGCCCAGTGTAACTACACCACCACGGAGAAAGAAATGCTAGCAGTGGTATATGCCTTCGACAAGTTTCGGTCCTATCTGATAGGATCCAAAACTGTTGTCTACACCGACCACGCAGCTATCAAGTACTTGTTCGCCAAGCAAGATGCAAAGCCGAGGCTGATAAGATGGATCCTGCTGCTCCAAGAGTTTGACCTGGAGATCAAGGATAGAAAGGAAAGTGAGAATGTGATTGCCGACCATCTTTCAAGACTCGAGCCTCCAGCTGAAGGAGATGATGAGGAACTGAGGATCCAAGAGACCTTCCCGAACGAGCAAATCTGCACCCTAAGGGATCTGAGAAAGACGTATGAGTCGAAGACACCATGGTATGCGGACTTCGCCAATTACTTGGTAGGCGGCGTACTTCCACCAGACTCCTCTCCTTATGCGAAGAAAAAGTTCCTCCACGACGTCAAACTCTGTTATTGGGAGGACCCTTATCTTTGGAGGAGATGCACAGATGGGATTATCCGGCGTTGCGTGCCTCAGTCAGAGTGGCATCAGATCTTCGTTGCCTGTCATTCAGCTCCTAGCGGCGGCCACCATTCGGCCAATCGGACAACATTTAAGATACTCGCGAGCGGATTCTAATGGCCTTCCATCTACGAGCTCTGTCGAGGATGGATTACAAGCTGTGATCGCTGCCAGAGAACCGGCAACATCTCGCGTAGGGATGAAATGCCCCAAACGCCGGTGGTTGAAGTCGAGATATTTGATGTATGGGGGATTGACTTCATGGGACCATTCCCGCCATCTCATGGTTTCTCCTACATCCTGCTTGCGGTGGACTATGTATCAAGATGGGTTGAAGAAGTTCCAACAACCGCCCACGATTCAAAAGCAGTCATCAAATTCCTTCAGAAACTCATGACACGTTTCGGCACGCCAAGAGCCCTAGTAAGTGATGGGGGGTCTCATTTTTGTAACAAATGGCTTGCTTCTCTTGTTTGCAGATACGGAGTCAAGCACCGCGTTACTACCCCCTACCATCCTCAATGGAACGGGCTGACTGAACTCTCCAAAAGAGAGATCAAGTAGATATTGGAGAAAACGGTGAAGCAGCGGAAGGATTCGGCTGTGAAGCTCGATGATGCTCTTTGGGCGTACCGCACTGCTTACAAGACTCCCATTGGAACCTCTCCTTATCAGCTTGTCTTCGGGAAAGCTTGCCACCTCCCCGTAGAGATGGAGCACAAGGCTTGGAGAGCCGTGAAAGAGTTAAACCTAGACTGGAAAATGGTTGCATCGGAATGTGCCATGGCACTGAATGAACTAGAAGATTTTTGAGACGAGGCCTACGAGAACAGCATCATCTACAAGAGACGAGAGAAAAGGTTCCACCACAAAGGAATCCGCCCACGTGTCTTTGGTCCGGGTGACAAAGTTCTCTTATTCAAATCGCAACTTCGCTTCATGCCCGGGAAACTACAGTCAAAGTGGGTAAGGCCATATACCATTACCCGCCAATTTTGCAATGGTGTAGTCGAACTACCTGGCCAAGATGGAAGGAACTTCACGGTAAACGGACAGAATTTAAAGCCGTACTACACCCCACTCGACATCTGCATGGTGGAGAAGTACTATCTCAATCGTCCGTAGGGAAACAGGTATCGTCGAGCTAGTGACGTTAAACCAAGCACTTGTTGGGAGGTAACCCAAAAATTTTCATTTTTCAGCTTTCAGTTTTTCAAATTCCAAAGTCAGGGTCCTGTCGATCGATGGAGGAAGTCCCGTCGATCGACGGAAGTTTTTAGGCATCGTCGATCCTCGCTAAACAAGCGTCGATCGACGCTCGTGATTCAGAGGCGCGGGCAAAGACTTATAAAATGGGATTTTTATCCCCTTTTCAAACACAAACACACACGCACGCACCCTCTCAACCCAAAACACCCACAGTTCAATTTTTCTCTCCAAAACTCGCAAAATCCACGCAAGGTACTTAGCCTAGACTACTCCTCTACGATTATTTAACGATTTTTGCATGATTTGAGCATGATTTTTGTAAATTTTGGCCTTGGAACCCTTATTTCAATTTTTGCTCGTGTGTCGATTTCATTGCAAACTTCGCTCAGTGGTCGATATGTATGATAGTCTTAGTCGATATATGTACTTTATGCGAACTTGTATCCATTGGAATTGCCCAATTTTGATGGTAGCAAGTTTTGGGGGAATCCTTAAATTGGGGGAATTTTTGAATTTACGTTTTTAAGGATAATTGTCGAATTAGGGATGTACATTGGGTGCTTGGGATGTGAATTGCGTGAATGTGTATTCAATTTTGCATGGGTAGAAGCACGTTGGGCTTAATTGCGATCTTTGTTCGATAATTTTGTGCTTGGGAATTGTTTGATTGTTGGATATTTTGCTAAACAATTCCTTAACTACCCTTGCAGCAAAAATGTCTGATGCACTGACCTTAACCACCTAAGAGGCCGTCAAGCGCTATCATAGGTTCGGGGGTAGGAAGAACACCATCAAGCAGACGTTGTACCCCTGCTCAAAGATGATGAAGAAACTCGGCATCCGGGAGGATGTTCTGACCATGCTGAACAGGGTTGGATGGAGGACCTGGATGACACGGCTATGGCCGACTTACCCATCGCTCGTGCTGGAGTTTTTTGGCAATCCTTGAGCTGTTAGAGGTCCAGCCGGAGTCCGAGCCTACATCCATCAGTTTCCAGCTGAACAATGAGACCCACATTCTTCCGAGGAATGTCCTCAATGAGATACGGGGGGTCCCAAATGACGGTACTGGCACCCCTACGACACGTTTCAAAAATGTCGAGTTTTGGAGGCTGATTGCAGCCGATGCCCCAGCTGATCCAAACCTCTTCAACGTCAGTAACCTGAAGGCGTCTTCCATCGACAACCCCGTGTTTTGCTACCTTCAGCGATGCATGGGGTTGTCCATCTCAGGACGGCACGAGAGTACCAAGGTGAGAATGGGGGACCTCTACGCCTTGTCCTGCTTCCTCACTGGAGACCACTTCAGCTTCGCCGCCCTCATCATGGACCACTGGAGGCACCAGCTCAAGGCCACCAAGGGCAACATTTGGAGTGGGGGATTGATCACCCCGATTGCCGAGCATCTGGGGATCGACTTGTCCGACCTCGAGGTGCTTCAGGACGAGAGGGGATTGGGCACCGATCTTTTAGTCTGGATGCAGGTTCTTCTACCCCGCGAGGGCGGATGGCGCTTGAAGATGTCGAACGGGGACAAGTTCCCGTTTCCGCAGTCGACCCTCACCTGAGTCACCGATTATCACTTCCGTGATAATTGGCTGATGAGTTCCCCCGCCCACTTGGCGGCCATGGTTGGAGCTCGAGGAGGAGCAGGCACGTCCAGAGTCATTCAGCGACTGGAGGCACAGCCCGGGCAAGGACAGTCTGATATCCCATCACAGCAGGGGATGGGGGATGATGCGCACGTGTAGCAGCACGTAGGAGTTGAGGGTGCAGCGCCCGGATGGATAGGTGGGGCGTCGTCCAGTCACTACCACGGAGAGTCTTCCTCTTCCGACATTGACTTGGCGACCCTTTAACTCTACATGTAGTAGCAGGCAGCCTTGCAGGCGACGGAGAGGGAGCTTTAGGGCCAGTTTCGCCAGCACGTGACCACGAGGCTTGACACACTTGAGGATCAGATGCAGAGACTGCTCCAGGGCACCGAGCCGGACTCCACCTACATCCACCACCATCGAGAGCATCGGACCCGCAGGCGATTACTTGCCGATGATGCCGCCCCGGATACTGCGATGGATGACGCCCCGGTGGATGAGTGTGGTACCATTTCTCTTTTCCTATCTAACTTGCAAACTTGTCCACTCCTCGGAGTGAAACAAGTTTGGAGGGATGATGATTGGAAAAGGGAAACATTTTTGTTTGTTTGTTTGTATTCCATTCACTACTTTCATTTTATTTTTTGTTTTTGTTTCGTTTTGTGTTTTGTTTTCAAACCATCACCATCCTTGTTCTTTTGATTCAGTGTGAATAGTTGATCTCTGCAAGGATTTTTCTTCAGAACTAGTACTACATGGAATTTTGATTTGTGGTATTCACTATGATAGGAAAGTCTAGACAGTTATTTAGGAGCTTTTGAACATTGGGCAATCGGAACTTTGGATTGTGTTGGTATTGAAAATATGATTTGTCTTCTCCTAGAAATTGTGATTGTTGATTAGGACTTGAGATATTTGTGAAATAAGCATGATAATCTATGTTATAGAGTAGCCGATGATAGAAGTCTTTTTATTTGATAAGTTGAGCTTTGAAGTATAAATTATTGCATGAAAACTGATTAATGTTGGATAATTTTTTAGGAGAACAAAATTCAGCCCTGAGAAAATTTGTGCCTATCTTTCTTTTGTTGAGTGTCAGGATTAATGATTTATTTCCTAGAATTTGACTTATTTCTCTCTTGAGATTGCATTAAGTGTGGTAATAGGGTGAATATGATTTAAGGCAAGTTCTTTCATAGCCATTTCCCATACACTAACCTGAATTTTCCACTTGTAACCCCTTTGAGCCTAGAATGAAAATTTCTTTGATTAGAAGGGTTGAGGAAGTGAAAATAGTGAAATATTTGGAAGGTGTTTAATGAGAAATATGAGTTTGAGTCCTGGAAGAAAGAATATGGGTTTCCATGAAAAAGAAAAAAAAATAGAGAGAAGTGAACATTGAGTGAAAAAGAAAGAAAAGAAAGAATTTCTGAGTTTGAAGATCGTAGTTCACCATTGAAAAGAAAAGAAAAAAATATTGAGTAAGAAACCCTAGAAAATTTTGTAAGGACTAGAAGGAATGAGGATGTGTTGTGGTTATGATATGTTTGGTTTGTTGGGGAAGAATTGTAAGCATTTAAGTCACTTAGTCAAATTTATCCCACCTTTTAGGTAAGCCACATTACAACCAAAGTAAGACCTAAATGATTCCCTGAAAATCCACACTAACAAGCAGTGGAGAGATGAGAAATCTATCAAACTTATGGTGAAATAATCTGCAATCTTGGGTGAGTGAAAACAGAACCCTTTACTCTTTGAGCGATGAGTGCAAACACTTTCCGGTGAGGTTCCTCCTCAATAATTAACAATAAAAATCTATTTTGATTGCATAATTTATATGAATGGGCAATGCTTGGGTAATAAAATAGACTTGTGAGGCATTTCACACTTTTATCTGCATGTGATTTAAATTCTTATCTTACAAATTGATCGAGGACGATCAATGGTTTAAGTTTGGGGGAGTTGATAAGTTGATATTTTTACCAACTTATCTATTGTTTCTTTGTCTATTTTGGTGATGTTTGAATCA
Source organism: Plectranthus barbatus (assembly GCA_026898455.1). NCBI lineage: Eukaryota > Viridiplantae > Streptophyta > Magnoliopsida > Lamiales > Lamiaceae > Plectranthus > Plectranthus barbatus. Next base: position 495,767 of record JAPKLW010000031.1, on the reverse strand, counting down.
TTTTTAGTGTCTTTTCGAGCATACATTGGCTTTTGTGCTTTTTATGGTGTGTTGGATGAATCATGCAGGTTTTTGGATGAAAATCGGAGGATTTTGGAAACTTGTTCGCTGCAGCTTCAGAGAAGATCGACGAAAGAACTCGAAGAGATCGACGCACGAGTACTGGAGCAGAACCATCGTCGATCGACGCCAACTGGCCGTCGATCGACGATGCTTTGTCCTTCCCATCGATCGACGAAGGTTGGCCGTCGATTGACGGAGTGTCGCGGAGCAGACCATATCTTTTATGTTTTCTGAAGATAAACACATATCTAACTCCTAGGTATGGTAGGATTCATCCACAACATCTATGAAAGGCTGAAGAATTCAAAAATCAGAAGAGAGCAAGAGAGGAGATCGAAAATCAAGAGAGAAAGCAAGAGAGAAGAGAATTAAATTGAGAGAAACATCACAAGGAAGAAGAAGAAGAAGATCATTGGGTTTGAGATTGAATCTTTGGGGAAGATTCAGTTTTCCTTTTCATTTTTTCTTTTCTTGTTCATTGTCTATGATGATTAAGATTAGAATTATGTGTAACTAATTGTCTTCTCAGATTCTAGGTTTTCAAACTATCAATGTATGCATGTTTTAATTAATTGAAGTTATTTTTCCTTTCCCTCACAGTTTGTGAAATCTGGTTTTATTCTTAAACTTGGGTATGTTGGCCACTAACTTAGGATTACTAGTTGGAAATTAGAGACGTAACTGTAATAGTTTTCAATCGAAAGAGATTTTCACAATATAATCTGATTTCTTGTCGTAACTGAAGGGAATAGATTGTAGGAATAAATCTGTAGAACTATAGGAGTTAGTTAATTAATCTTGAGACCGACATGAGATAGATAATTAATTAATCCACTTTATGAATTGTCCAACAAAGAAGTTCGTAATGGCTTTCTGATGTTTCACTGTGTAGAGGAATTAAAATTGGAAATTAATCAATTTGTTTATGCATGTCATACATGATAAGGAGAAAAACCTAGAATCTATACTTCTTATCGTTTAGGTTTTTCAAAATAAGTTTATTTTCATAATTGTTTTCTTGTGGTAAATAAACTTCAAAACCCTTTATTTTAAATTCTACCTATCCAGTACTTTAAGAACTTTTAAGTTAGTACTTAGGATTTTTCGTTGTTCCTTTCCTCGTGGGATCGATAATTTAATTTGCCGCTATATTATTAGCTTTGCTAAGTCGCGGGTTAAAAATATACGCGATCAGAGATGAAAATAGAATTATACAAAACTGTTGAACTAAAGTGTTAAATCTGACAAGGTTATTATTTAGCAAGTTGTTCTTTTTGTGGAACTGCTTACTCAGTGTTTAAGTTAAAGGGAAAATGACTACATCATTCATTAAGTAAAAAGGAGGATACACTATTCAAGCAAAACACAAGAAACTACATTTATAGAAAGCGGGTGGATATACTTCTTGGTGGGTAGTAATTGATGGCAACTAGTTTGGACCCATCTATAGTAAAGAGAGGAATCCTCTTTTCAATGAGCCAGCCCAGTTGCATGTCGTATCGGATGGCGATCTCAGGAAGACTACGAAAGGCCATCATCAGACGGTCAAAGATGAAAGCAACCCAGTTTACTTCAGCCTGATCCTCAAATGCCATCATTGGTTTCCATACTAGCGGTGAAAAGTCTGTGTCCAAAAGGGTGTGGCCAATTACCATCTGGCTAAGTATGTCAAAAGTCGCTCTATAGCGCGGCTTGAGGAACTCGCCAGTCACAGTTGGATGGAACCCTACTTCCGCTATCCTCCACCGCTGCCACGCTGACCACTCAGGCAATGTGTCAACGTTGAGATAGTCCTTAACCTGGATGTCGTTGCATCTAAGCCTGTATTCGATAGCTAGATAGTCAGCCGACAGAAAGAACTCCTCCCCATTAAGATTGAAGTATATCTCTTTCTCTATGACAGTGGAATTGTAGGCGACCACCCTAAGTAAATCCTTGTGGAAGGAATGAGGCTCCTTGGTCACAAAGGTTTCAAGACCATTGGCCAGTAGTTTCTTCATCACCTCATTGAAAACGTTGGGAGTTTTCCAGTTCTGCCACCAGAACCAACCTAAATCCAGGATACTGTTCCTTTGAATGGAGATTTTCGCAAGATCGTTCATAATACTAGGTGAAGGATCCATTTCTCTAAAGATATTCCATGGAGCAAAGAAGCAAATACTGATATGAAGTGACAAATATTACTTCGTGACAAGGTATTTATTGGAGATCTCTATGCGACGATCGATGAGTCAGAATTAAATGCCAACCATTATGTCGCATCACTTCTAAATGGACATGAAGGCAAAGAAGACAGAAAGAAAAGTGTATAGCCTCAGTGCATAGTAAAATCATGGAGATACGATCACAATCTCCCAGATCCCATGATTAATTCCTTGGAAAGGAGTTCAGATACTGCAAGGTCACAAAGCTGAATCAAAATAAATTGTGTGATGTGTCCAGTTAAGAAAGTGAAGTTATCACAAATTCACTCAAGATTGAAACAAAAGAACATTTTTATTTCATTCATGAGAGCAAGTACATTACATCAACAGAAAATTAAAAAAAGTACAAAAGCAGTCTCTAAGAAAGGATGAATTTTGATCAGCAAGGGAGACGATGCCTTGGAGGATAGAAGTCTGAGTCCTTGATGTTGGTCCAGCCTTGAACAAGAGATGAAATCTCCTGCTCCAGAAGCCAGCTCAGCTGCATCCCATTGGGAATCGGGATGTCAGGGAGAAATTGGAGGACTTCCCGCACCTGGTTGAATACATAGGAGGTCCAGTCGACCTCCTCCTCTTCTATAAAGGCCATCATAGCATTCCAAGATGGAGGAGAAATATCTGTGTCCGACATAGGATAGGCAACGAACATGTGTTTTATGATGTCGAATGACAGGTGATATCGGGGCTTCAACTGATTTGACGAAACTATTGGATGGAAGACTGTGGTGGTATCTCTCCAATTTTTCCATGCATACCACTCCGGTGCTATCTCATCTTTCAAATAGTCCATCACGGGGATTCTGCCATAATGCAGTCCAAAACTGAGAGAGAAGGACTCCGGAGACCAACATATCTCCTGACCATGGAAATTGGCATGAATCTCTTAACCCTCCGCCACATAACATTCGTTGGCAATGACCTTTAACATATCTTCATGAAACTTGAAAGGCTTTCGGGTTACAAAAGAATGAAGTTGAGTTACCCTCAGATCGCTCATAACTGAGTTATGAAGAAAAGGATTCTCCCAGTGCTGCACTACCAACCCAGTCGGGTTCAGGATCTTACCTCGCATTATCTCGATATCAGTGGGGATAGCCATTTTTATCAGAGAGGAGCTACGTCTGGGATATTAAGAAAAGATGAGTACTGTGCACTTCCTTGTTCGCAAGGAGAGGCAGTTTATAGACAACATCTCTGGCATGATATAGCGCATGCGATGATTCATAAATGTCGACACGACGATCTGCAAACAGGTTCTAGATTTGAGACGACAGTATTGAATGCCTGACAAGTGCATGATTTAATCGCTCATGGACACGTGGACGAGCAGACTAAATACTGATGAGTACAGAAATCAGTGAAAGGTCATGGTTCAACAGTACGACCTCTCTGAATTCTGTATAAGGATGTGCGAAACTAAGCTATAACAAAACTGTCCTTGCAATTTTCATAGATCACCAGTTTTTCCTTCCTGCAATAGTAGGAAACTATCCCAACTTTCTGCCAAGATAGGATTCAAAAGAAAGTTGTCCCTATTTTCAAGAGCGGGAACTGAAATCTTAAGAAACAGTCGACTGAAAGCAACACTTATGAAGAGCGGTGTCATGGCGTATTAGACAGAGACACGTCGCCACACCCACGTGCTACGCACATGCCACGACAAAATAGGAATAGTCGTCCCTATGTCAGCCTTTGTCACAGCCGAATATCACATAAAGTGATAGATCATCTCAGCCGTGGATCTCACAAGGTCAAAACCTCGATTAAACCCTTTCCGATCATTCATCATCCTCATCTGATTTCTGCAACACTATCTCTCAAATTCGGAGAGCCCCCAATCTTGAAACTTCTTACCCTCCACATTATTCGAGATATCATGGGCAAGAGGAAGATTCCATCTGGCAAAGGACCGAGCGCATCAGGAAATTCAAGGAAGAACGCTACAGTCAAGGAAATCTCTCATAAGGAATTAAAACATCGATCAAATGATGTAGTCGATGTTGTCGACCTCTCCAACAAGGATATCCGAGTAAGTCAAGTTTTTAAGGAGAAGATTCTGAATCTAAAGAAATCGATTATCTATGCTCAGATGAGAAATTTTATGAGAAGCTACACAAAGAAAAGCTGATACAGTTTCTGGGGTTACATCCTCAAAAGTTCAAGCCTCACCGCGTTGCTGAATTTTATGAGAATGCAATTGTCGACAAAGGGGGAAAATCTTTTAGAACAAGAGTCAACATAGTTCTAATGATCATCAATGCCAGTACTATTGCAAATTTCTTCCATCTACCCAACACTGGTGAACACAACGTCAGTTACCCAAAGGGTGATGATGAGGCACGACAGAGGCATTGGAAGGTCTGGAAGAAGCCACAGCATAAAGACAAACTCCATCTACTGATAAAGGTTTCCAAATTGAAACATTTCTACAAGAATCTAAGAGAGATAGCACTTAGAATGGTCTATTGCGGTGCAGGATCCTTCTCATAACTAAGTCAACCCAAGTACGCTGTTATGATGGTGTTGGATGATGGTCCAGGAGGGAACTGGGCTGAATTTATCTTTGGTCGTATTCTTGAGCATGCTAGAAAGAATAAAACCATTCGGGAGACTAACAAATTCAAGTCTGATGTTGGTTTCGGGCTAAAAATCAGTTACCTGATAGAGAAACTGATATGACTTAGGGAAGAAGGGGAATACCTGGTCTCAACTGACTTTCTACTGCAAAATGATAAAATTTACTGAAAAGAAGAAGAGAATGACGATGACGATGGTGGAGGTGATGATAATAATGATGGCGATGGAAATCAAAAGAAGAATGGTGTTGATCCGGAAGTTGTCGTTGTTGATAAGTCCAACTCACAGCCTACTAAAGGGGAACTTGTACAGGAAGATGCTGCTTCAACAAAGACAAGGAAGAGAAGGAGGCTAGTAATTACGAGCATCTTGGAAGAAGAAAAGAAAAGGAGTAGAAAAAGAGAGCAGACTAAATCTCCTGAAGGAAATCCAGAGGATAGGACAGTGCCTATTGTGGATCTTCAAAGTCCAACTTCTCTAGAGAAGGATTCTCCTCCACGACAACCTTTTACTCCTTCAACATCTTCTGGAAGCTCACTTATCAAAGCTCACCAGGCCACGCCTAAATCAGTTATGCAGAATACGCAGACGATCTTAGAAATAGGGGGAACAATTTCAAAATTGCCGGTCCAGGAAACTGTCAACCAAGATCTGCCGATGACAACTGTTACTAATCAAGATCCACCTCCTCTGAAATCTGTTGTTGTGCAAAAAGAAAAAGTCTAGAAAACTGTTGTTGTGCCAGTTAAACGAACTGTCAAGCAACAACCATTGCAGGAAATTATTGCTAATAGATTGCGTCTTTCAGAACAAGCCACAGAAGCAGCAGATGAAACATATCTTGAGCCCATTCTCCGCAGAATTGATAAGAATCATGCTACTCTTGTGAAGGTACAAAATCTTCAAATTTGGCTCAATAAAAAGACATATGAGATTCAAGTTGATCTTTTAGAGCTAGAGGATGAAAAAGTAAAGGAGCTTGAAATATTGAGAAAAGAAGAGGAAGAAAGACTCAGGAAAGAAGATGAAGAGAACTTGGCTCAAGCGATCAGACTTTCTCAACCAATAACTCTTGCAGAAACTGCCGAGAAAGCTATCGAGCTTGTTCGTCAACGTGAAGCAAAATTGTTTCTCCAAAAGCATTTTCAACGACTATTCTGCATCAAAACTACCGATGCAAATGCTATCATGAAAGCTCAAAAAATTTGCAAGGAAGAAGAAGATCTTCAAATATAAAACCACAAAGCTGAGCAAAAGAGAATTGAGGCAGAACAAAAGAAACGAGAAGAAGAGGAAGCTGTTGAGCTAAAGAGAAAGCAAGAGGAAGAAGCAGCAGTTGAACTGAGAAGAAAAGAGGAAGAAGCAGTAGCTGAACTAAGGAGAGAAGAGAAAGAAGCAACAACTGCTGAAGCCACTAGAAAGGAACAAGAAGTTGCTGCTGAACAGGAAAGAATTGCAGCAGCAACAGTAGCCAAGCAAAAAGACGAAGAGGAAGGAAACAACAAAGCCCATCCTCAACCAGAGACCTCTACTGCTACATCTCTGAGTCAAACTGGTGGAGACTCCAGAGCACTGGCTTCACTTGAAAGAACATTGTCTCCTGACCTCATCTCTGTAGCCGCACCTCATCTACCCCTTGATGTTCTGAGATCGAAAATGGATCAGTGGTTCTTTACTATTTTTGATTTTATCAAAAAGGGGGAAGAGAGAAGAGATGAAGCTATGAAGCTGCAGTTTAAAATGATTGAGAGACGAGAAGAGGAGGCAAGAAGGCGAGAAGAGGAGATAAAAAGGCGAGAAGAGGAACAAAGACTGCGGGACGAAGAGATGAAAAAGCAGTTAGAAGCTCTAAAGGCTTTTAGAGAACAAGAGTTTAAACTCTTCATGGAAGTGGCGACAAGTCTTAATGTGTAAGCAGGATCCTCCACTTCTGCCGCAACTACATCAAAGCCAAAAGACACAGATTTCTCAAAACAAGAGGAAAAGGACAAGGATCATGAAGGCTTCTAGAGAACAAGAGTTGAAACTCTTCATGGAAGTGGCCACAAGTTTTAATGTGCAAGCAGGATCCTCCACTTCTACCGCAACTTCCTCAAAGCCAAAAGACACAGATTTCTCAAAACAAGAGAAAAAGGACAAGGATCATGACAAGCCAAAGGAGTAGTTCTGCTCTTCTGAATTTTTATTTTTTTTTGTGTCTTCTTTTGTTACCGCAGTTTTTAAAACTTTTCATGTACTTTTAATCGATCATGTATATAGTGAAAATTGAAAAACTGTTGGTTTAAAGACAACTACTCTTTGTCTCTGACCTTGATTCTTGACTGGTTGAATTCACATGTTCCAGTGTAATCAGCAATTTGTTTTCTTATTGCTCTAATTTGATTTATATTAACCGAGAATGTTCTCTCCCATTCAGGGGAAGATCAATTAGAGTAGGTCAAGTATAAAAGAAGCACATTTCTGAGTTGTGTTAGATTGACAAAATTTGTAAACTTAGATCAACTACATCTTCTTGCCGACTTAGATAGACTTAGAGGTATGGTTTTGACAACATCAAAAAGGGGGAAATTGTTAGGTGTTGATGTAGAAATCCCACCTTTAAAATTGATGTTTTGATGTGTCAAAACTGTGTACCAAAGTCTAGGCCTTAGAGTTATTACCTCATGTAATCCTTGTATAGGATGATCGAGTTGTAATAGTCGAAGAGAAGAGAATTGTAAAAAAATGTGGAACAATTTTGGAAGTAGAAGTTGTCCTGACGAAGAAAAAAACTGAGCAGAGTAACAGATGTAGAAAAATGTGCAGACAGTATTCCAACTGTCAAGGATTGTATATCAAGAGAAACTTTGGATAAAGTTTTTATAAAGAAACTATTGAGCGGCACTCACAGTTTCTCATCAGGACACTTTCACGTCAAAGGAATAAGTGAAAAGCAAAGATGCCGATCAGTCATAAAATACCATTAATTCAATGACGAGAGAAGTGGAAACACTCAGTTATGACTGGCTTACAATGTTGTTCGGCGTCTAACACATCAAGTACAAATTGCCCTGCAAAAAGCATAGCAGTGGTTAAGAAAAGGCAGAGAAGCAGGTGTACTTTACAGAGAAGGATGGAAATTGATTGGACATACTTCAAGATTTCTCTACCGGCTACTTTCAAATCTCCAACTATAAGTAGCAGGAAGATCAGAGACATACAAGATACATGAAATTGAATCAAGCCGTCACTCTGCCAAATTGAAAACTCTAACACATTGAAAGCTCTCAACTGAACGACATTATTTCCATGGTTCATTTATTGAACACGAGGCATTATTGCTTAAGGAATCTTCTGAGATTCACCATGTGACCTAGTGTGCACGAGGATTAAGTCCTTCGACTTAGTCTACTCTCTTGGTGTTCCTACTTTTCAAGTGAGAACACAACAACCTTCCTTTCTAAGGGAAAAAAAGTTATCACAGGCAACGGCCGACCAGCTTACGTTCTGAGAAGAACTGAACCATCCACCCACCGGAGAAGGAGAAGAGAAGTTTGTCCTCAATCTATTTTCGATGACTACCAGTTTTGAGGAGACTTCGAGGTGGTACCTATCTTCGAGGAACTGAAGAAGGATTGAAGAACAACAGCCTGCGTGAGTGATCCATTCTGCTGTGGATTGTGGCTTCTACATCGTTTGGCTTTAGATCATGTGGATTGTATCTTCATTACTTTGTGAATTATTGGATTAATTTCCCAAGAGTGGACGTAGGACTTAAGGCTCCGAACCTCTATAAATATCCTGCATCATTTGTAGTTTTACTTATATCGCGTATCATACTGTTCTCAATCGTACTTTGAAACCTTCAACACTTGTTTGAAAGTGTTGAAGCGTATAACTGTTGACTACTTAAAACTGTAGTGCAAATAACTGTCTTTATACTTCTGTTGCACATCATACGTACTATGATATGGGACCAACAATAGTTGTATCGCCAATTTTTAGAAGAAGACGACAACGGTAGAAGATATCTTCTAATTTCTTCTGCTCCTTCTACCCATTCTTTGAACTGCTCTGCTCTATATATCTGATCTCTTCAGCTCCTTCCATACTTCTTTCCCATTTTCGACCAAACCCAAAAAGGTGGTGATTTTGGAGATATCGGATGGCTTCGTCCTTTTCTTCATTTAGAAGGATAGAGAAGGGTGTTGAATAGATTTGAATTTAAGGATTATTGGAATGTAAGGGTCGGCAAAAAGAATATAGTACATAAGGCAACAAGCGATCCCTATAAATAGTCAAAATAAAATAATTAACATAGGAAATTGATGGTTGAGTTTGTGCTCGAAGAGTGGGATCGACTTCAGGGAAATCGACGAAAGTTGGACTGCCCTATACCTACGACTAGAGACTTAGGTTCTGACGTGGTTTTCCTTCTCAAGTCCCGAATATCCTTACTTGGCAGGTAGCTATTTGATCATAGATTCCGATAGAAAATTCAAAAGTCTATTAATATCTTTTTTCATTTAATGTGGCGCATCGCATACACGAAACTGAAGTTCAAAAGTCCTGCCCAAAGTATGGTCATCAACCTGGCTGATAAGCATGGAAAGCTTCATAGTCAGTACAGGTGCGTTAGCTTGGACCAAAAGATTGTCAACAAGGATCTCCATCAGTTTAGTCTTTAATCTTCAATTATGTGAGTGAGAGCTTGGAGTCAACTTTAGTCCACATCTCTTAGTGTTCATTAGCCTTGAAAGATTGAGACCTTGGATTCTATCTTAGTCCGCCACACATCATCTTCAACCACTTATTTATATCAAGAAGATTTATATATCCTTCTTAGATGGTCTTTTAAGGGCGTACTTAGAGCTTGGACTCAGTATCAACCTTTAAAGTGATAAAACCTAAGAGCTTGGACTTAGTTTTATTCTGCATCCCTTTGGAAATCCAAGAATGTGAATTAGAGCTTGGACTCATTTTTCACCTTCTTCGATTTCATCAAACTCCATAAGATTAAGTATTATATAGAGTTCCTTAATGAGTGCTTCTGAAAGCAGTTTTGTGAAGATGTCGGCAAGCTGATCATTAGTAAGAATGTACTCCACACTTCAATCTTTTTCCTCGACATGATCACAAATGAAGTGATGTCATATGTGTAGGATTCGATTCTACGGTCAACAACATGAGTTGTTATTTAATTCGTAGGATCGTTCTTAGGATATCAAAAATAAATTCAATTAAATAAACCATGCGAATCCTATGCATGCTCCTACAAAATTAATTGCATAGGATGGATTCAAGAGAATACCTGATCTTCAATCGTTTGATCTACAGATCTAGATCGGAGGATGAACGATGTAGCAAAATCTGAAGCGGAATGGAACGATTACTCTGATTGTGTTCCTTCAGATTTAATCTTCTGATTTGTTCCCTTGCTCCTTGGAAATCTGGTGAGGATTATCTACCAAGTTGAATCAGAAAACCGGAGGATTCGATCAGAAAAATCCTCCCTCTGATGGCCGCCGATCTCTCTCTCTCTAAATTATACTGTGGTGGTTACCATCAGATCTGAGAGAGAAATCCTTTATATAGTGTTAGGGTTTTGAGAAACCCTAACCTAGTTGGGCTTGAGCAGTGTGTGGGCCAGACCAGGGATCAAATGCAAATAATAAAGTGGGCCCTCTTTATTAATTAATCCTTCCTTGTTCAACCCAGATCATAATTAATTAATAAAACATTGTTTTAACCTTCACCACGGTAACAATGTTGACTCGCCCTTTATTACCTCGTTATAAGGAACGGGTTGCATTAAACTAACATGATCCACATATTTAAGGTTTTAGACATTCATTAATTAATTTAGTTTATGACAATCAACCACAATTAATTAATTTCTTATTTCCTGATTAATACCACTCACTCATTTTCTCTTATGCTTGAACAAATCATTCAACCTGCAGGACTTAGCATAAAGAACCTTGTGAGCTCATCAGGGAATGTCACCATCCTGAAACGGATATGCTTGCCTATACATCCAGCCTAAGCAGGCCCCACATAAATTGCCAACACCCAAAATGCAGATATTAGAGTACATGTAAGACTCGCCACCATAGTAGATCAAAGTGTGGTCAATCCGTGTGTGCCCCTTATCCTTCAGTAAGGTTTAAGATCATAGGAAGTATGTTAGGGATTTGGCTCATTCATATGTCAATGAGAATGGCACATCCCATTGTTGATCCCATCAATACATAAATATGTACCGACACATCAAGTAGCTAGGATAAGCCCACTTATGAACCGATGTGCCGCAGCTTAAACCAACAGCCTATCCAGGGACTGTTTCAGCTGTGATACTGTTTATATCTCGCTAGGTTAAACGAACCATATGATCCTCTGTGATCTCCTACACACCATATGGTCATCCCTATCTACGAGATAAAAGGATATTATAGTTCGTTATATGTTCACATTTATCAGATAGCGAGAATTGTTTATATAACACATAAATGAAGGCCAGTATACAAACACTTAATCATTTATGCTTTCTGTATACAATCCCAACAATCTCCCACTTATACTCAAAGCATAATACCATTACTTTTACAGAGTATTAAGTGTGTCTATTCAATCTAGCTATTACAAAATGGGACATAAAGATGTCCAGCCTCAGATCTTCAGTCCAAGAGCATGAACGTGTTCCTCGTAAATCTTCTGAGGCAAGCCCTTTGTAAATGGATCAACTAGATTCTCTTTCGTATCTATCATTTGGATTTCCACATTGCCTCTTGCTACGATTTCTTGTATGATGTGGTACTTTCTTTCTATGTGTTTTGAAGCCTTGTGAGACCTGGGTTCCTTAGAGTTTGCCACTGCACCAGCATTGTCACAATATATTGTGATTACTTTAGGCAAACTCGGAACAATATCCAGCTCTAGGAGGAAGTTCCGGAACCATACAACTTCCTTTGAAGCTTCTGAAGCTGCTACATATTCAGCTTCCATGGTAGAGTCCGCGATACGTTTCTGTTTCGCACTCCTCCAAGATACAGCTCTTCCTCCCAAGGTAAACACATATCCAGAGGTCGATCTCTTCTCATCTTGATCCGCTTGGAAATCCGAATCCGTGTACCCAACAGGACACAAGTTCTCACACTGATATACAAGACATAAGTCTCGTGTTCTTCTCAGATACTTGAGAATGTTTTTAACCGCATTCCAATGCGCCTGACCGGGATTGGATTGATATCTTGCCGCCATGCCAACAGCATAGCAGATATCTGGCCTAGTACAAAGCATTGCATACATGAGACTTCCCACTGCAGAAGCATATGGTACTAAAGACATCTCATTCTTCTCTTTCTCTGTCACAGGACACTGTGACTTTGAAAGACGTATTCCATGACAGTAAGGCAGCAAGCCTCTCTTGGAATTTTGCATGCTAAAACCAGCCAACACAGTATCAATGTAAGAGCCCTGAGATAAGCTTAACATCCTTTTCCTACGATTCCGCAGAACTTTGATCCCAATGATGTAACCAGCATTTCCCAGATCTTTCATTTGAAACTGCTCGGATAACCAACCTTTTATGCCTGACAGCACTTCCACATTATTTCCGAATAGGAGAATGTCATCTACATAAAGTGCAAGAAAAACCACGCTTCCACTGACACATAAATGGTACACACAACTCTTGTTTTCGCACTGTGAAAATCCATAGGAGTTGATCACATCGTCAAAACGTTTGTTCCATGACCTTGAAGCTTGTTTAAGTCCATATAGTGACTTCTTAAGCTTCCAGACAAGATGCTCTTGATCTTTCTGCACATACCCTTCCGGTTGTTGCATGTAGATGTCACGACCTTCCTCAAGGTACCCGTTCAAGAACGCGGTTTTGACATCCATCTGCCAGATCTCAAGATCCATAAGTGATGCTATGGATAGAAGTATGCGAATGGATTTTAACATAGCAACTGGTGAGAAGGTTTCATCATAGTCAATACCTTTTGACTATTACCCTTCGCCACCAGCCTGGCCTTAAACGCCGTTTGTTGCCACTCGAATCCTTCTTCCTCTTATATACCCACTTGCTGCCTATGGCTCGAAAACCTTCCGGCAGCCAGGATTTTGGTACATATCCATGGCTGTAATTGATTCTATTTCAGAATCTATGGCCTTACGCCACTGATCAGCATCCTTGTCTCTCATAGCTTCGTCGTACGTCCTTGGGTTGGTATCATTCAGTCCGTTTTCAGGGATTAAGTCAGAAGACTCTCCCATAAACATATACCGCTCAGGCTGCCGAGGTAGCCTCCCACTACGATGAGGCCCCTTTAATGTGTCTGTGTTAGGTGCATTCAATTGTGATTCACCATCTTGTACAGGCGGCCGTGCAGCTGGTTCCATACCTATTCCAGGTATGCTCAGACTGCCACGAGGTTCCCCAGATGGATTTGAATTGTTTTCTTCAATTCCTTGAAGTACAATCTCGCTCTTGGTCTTGTGGTTTCTTATGAATTCATCTTCCAGAAATCTTGCGTTGGTACTTACGACTTTCTGATCTTCTGGATCATAAAAGAAACTACCCTTTGTTTGCCTGGGATAGCCCACAAACAGCTTCCTTCTAACTTATCAGCTTCCTTATTCAGCACATATGCTGGACAACCCCAAACTTTTATCTTGGACAAAATGGGCTTGTGTCCATTCCAAAGTTCAACAGGAGTTTTAGGAACTGATTTGGAAGGTACTAAGTTAAGTAAGTACGCTGTTGTTTCTAGTGCATGTCCCCAAAAGGAAATCGATAAACTGGCATAGCTCATCATTGATCTGCCATATACTGGAGAAACTCATTGCTGAGGTACTCCCCACCACGATCAGATCGCAGCATCTTTATGGTCTTGTTCAACTTCTTCTCTACCTCAGCCTTGAATTCCTTGAATTTCTCAAGGCATTCAGACTTATAGTGAAGTAGATAAATGCGTCCATATCTAGAGTAGTCATCTATAAAGGTGACAAAGTATATGTGCCCACCGCGGGCTTGCGTTGACATAGGTCCACACAGATCAAAGTGGATGAGGTCCAACAAATCATTTGCTCGAGACTCATTTGCCTTAAAAGGCCTGGTCGTCATCTTCCCCTCTATACAAGATTCACAAACTCTTTGTGGAACTACTTGGATTGGGTCCGTAATTCCACAATCAATGAGTTTCTTGATTCTTTTAAGATTGACATGACCGAGTCTCAAGTGCCAAAGATATGTTATATCCTCACTTGAAGAAACTTTTCTTTTCCGTTGATTAGACAAATTATATTCCTCTTTCACTGTTGGTTTGTTTGAACATGTAATAACATAAAGAGAATCTTTCATTGACACATGACAGATAACAACGTTATTTCTCAAGATAGAAACATCTCTCCCAAAAATAACAGAAAATCCATCATCAAAAAGTTTGGAGACTGAAATCAAGTTTCGCCGAAAAGACGGCACAAACTAAACATCTCTTAGTGTTAAAACATTATTCCCAAAACATAAAGTAACATCTCCAATTGCTGCAGCAGAGACTCTAGCAGTGTTTCCCATGGAGATGGTAACCTCGCCATCTTCAAGCTCTCTAGTCAGCTCGAACCCCTGCATGGAGTAACAAACATGATCAGTAGCTCCAGTGTCCACTATCCACGAATGGATAGAAACTGATGCTAAACATGTTTCAATGACTAGTGCAGAAGATGACGTACCTTGTCCCTTGGTGACAAACACCGGACAATTTACTTTACAGTGACCTTTCCTCTTGCATGCAGAACAGACCTTTCTTTTGAAAACTTTGCCTCCAAATCTTTCTATAGTAACCTCACTAGTCGATTCCTTCATGCTCACATCCTCTACACTTGGAAGTGGAAAGTGATAGTCAAGCACAACAGCAGACAAGGAATCATTGATCCCTTGAGCAGCCTCCAAGAAGCTGATCAACTGATCAAGAGTGAACACCTTGTCTTCGACTATGGAAGTGAAGACATAGAAAGATTCTGGAAGGGAGTCGTATATGATATCAGTGAATAACTGATCATTCATATTTCAACCAAATAAGATATAAAATCTTCTGAGGTTATCCATGTGCAGCACATGCTCCCTTACATTACCACCTTGTGCCAGCCTATAGTTCACAATTCTCATTATGTACTTGGCACTGGCAGTCTGTCCAAGCCTACCATAAGTCATAATCAGATCTCTCCAAATCTCAATAGTGTCAGTACAATACTGATACTTGAGCTGAAGTTCCTCAATCATGGACGACCTGAGCATTGATAATAACTTATCATTGCTCGTCACCCATTTTTGAAAGGAGTTTCTGGAGGAATCTGAGGACCCAATGAAAGGTACAGCCGGACGAGGCACAAGTAACACAAACACGGTCTGCGTAGCAAACATGCATCGCTCCATGAGCCATTTCCATTCCAGGAAATTCGAACCATTCAAGGGATTTTATGCCAAAATACGAATAATAATAGACATATCTAAAAATGAATAAAGAAAATAAATTAAGAACATACAACAGAACAATTGAAACAAATTTGCATAGTAACCTTTAGATAAAAACAATACAATTTGTTTCCTTCAATTGCCCAAGCTAATTCACTGCAAGCTGCCCCAGCAGACGTTTACAGCAAACGCTCAACCAGACCAGAATGATCCTTTAATTTCTTAACATGCCATGTATCTTAAGCAAAAGAAATTAATATTGGAGATCTCAAGACCATGTTCACCTATCCGGAGCAGGGACATCTCAAAAGAGTTATACTCCAGGCAACATCTAAGCCAAAGTAACGACAGGCCTAACTCTGGACATTAAAAGGTGATTCGACATACGTACTAGACCCATGCGTCCTACCCTTAACATCCTTTGTCATCCCACTTAGATTAATCTTAGAGATGAGTGAAAGTTGTCTCAATGCAAGCTGCTCCAGCAGACGTTTGCTCAGAGGCTCCCACTTCTCATCTTAAAATAATTATTTTATCTGGAAACCTCATCGCATTGGAACCAGTTAGGAACCTCTAATGCAAGCTGCCCAAGCAGACGTTTACGCTTCGAGATGCCCCACATCCAATGAGAGGTCGTATTCGTGGAGGTCTAATGATCTTGGTTAGAAAAGAACCAAAATCCAGCTTAGTATTTTAATTCTAAAGGTTTCATGTGCACACATTATTTTATGTTGCCATAAATTATGTCAACCCAAAATTCCATCATAAATTAATATGATTCAGGAATTTATAGACACAATTTAAAACATAAAATAAATCACATAAGACATGCTCAAAAATTAAATTGCAGCATGCTTATAAAAGTAAATAATTAAAGCAAATAGGCATGCTTTCCTATTATTTACTAGTGCGCACATAATAAATCACATCATACGAGAAATAATAAAATAAACAAAAAAAAATTCTCGTGGCCCCTCAGATACGATTACAACTAAATAAATTAAATCTAAATATTACAAGATTTAATTTTATTACAGATCTTCAAGTTGGGCTCCCACTCTTTAATCTGAAAATGTAAGACTTGGGCTGAATTAGGGTTTAAGAAATACGGACTGCCATCGGGTCAACGGGCCCGTACCAAAACCCTAGCAGCGAAACCCTTGCTTGAAACTAGAGTTTCGGCCGCTTCCAATCAGCCCACCGCCGCCAACAATCTCCAGCCGCCGCCTGCGGCTGGTTCTCGTCACCAGGGGGTTGCCGTCGTCGCCTTTGTCGTCGGCCGACCATGCAGCGAGGGAAGCGGCCAAAACAGCCGCGACGCACGCAGGCGCAGCCCAGCCACGCACGGCGCTACCCTAGGGTTGCAGCCGCACGCCGCCGCCACCCACGTCGCCACAGCCACCGCCCGCTGCTCGCCTCCGTCTGCTGCACAGCCCCGACGGCCAACTGCCGCCTGCGGCCTGACTGAACGCGCGCGCGCGCGGAGGAGTTCGGCCCAGCCGCGCACGGCCAAACCCTAGGGTTTGCCGTGCACCGCCGCCGTCGATCCCCACTTTGTTGTTTTCTTCGTTCGTCAATTCTCGTCCTTCTCTCCGGATCCTATTTTACAGATTTGAAATAAAAAAATACAGAGTAGATCTAAATCTATTACAATGATTTTTCCCTATCAAATCTAACCACGGAATTTCTCGTGGTGAAAAACAGATCCAAAAAAAAGAGAAGGCCACGAGAATAAAACATACACAACAATTTTAAATCCATCCATGAACATACAAATTTATTCAATTAAATTTATCAAGGATAGAGCCTAAGAACTGGAACCAGGCTTTGATATCAATTGTAGGATTCGAGTCTACGGTCAACAACATGAGTTGTTATTTAATTCGCAGGACCGTTCTTAGGATATCAAAAATAAATTCAATTAAATAAACCATGCGAATCCTATGCATGCTCCTACAAAATTAATTGCATAGGATGGATTCAAGAGAATACCTGATCTTCAATCGTTTGATCTACAGATCTAGATCGGAGGATGAACGATGAAGCAAAATCTGAAGAGGAATGGAACGATTACTCTGATTGTGTTCCTTCAGATTTGATCTTCTGATCTGTTCCCTTGCTCCTTGGAAATCTGGTGAGGATTATCTACCAAGTTGAATCAGAAAACCGGAGGATTCGATCAGAAAAATCCTCCCTCTGATGGCCGCCGATCTCTCTCTCTCTAAAGTGTTACTGTGGTGGTTACCATCTGATTTGAGAGAGAAATCCTTTATATAGTGTTAGGGTTAACCACCATCTGATCTGAGAGAGAAATCCTTTATATAGTGTTAGGGTTTTGAGAAACCCTAACCCTAATTGGAATTGAGCAGTGTGTGGGCCAGACCAGGGATCAAATGTAAATAATAAAGTGGGCCCTCTTTATTAATTAATCCTTCCTTGTTCAACTTGGAACATAATTAATTAATAAAATATTGTTTTAACCTTCACCACGGTAACAATGCTGACTCGCCCCTATATTACCATGTTATAAGGAACGGGTTGCATTAAACTAACATGATCCACGTATTTAAGGTTTTGGACATTCATTAATTAATTTGGTTTATGACCATCAACCACAATTAATTAATTTCTTATTTCCTGATTAATACCACTCACTCCTTTTCTCATATGCTTGAACAAATCATTCAGCCTGCAAGACTTAGCATAAAGAACCTTGTGAGCTCATCAAGGAATGTCACCATCCTGAAACAGATATGCTTACCTATACATCCAGCCTAAGCAGACCCCACACAAATTGCCAACACCTAAAATGCAGATATTAGAGTACATGTAAGAATCGCCACCATAGCAGATCAAAGTGTGGTCAATTCGTGTGTGCCCCTTATCCTTCAGTAAGGTTTAAGATCATAGGAAGTATGTTAGGGATCCGGCTCATTCATATGTCAATGAGAATGGCACATCCCACTGTTGATCCCATCAATATATAAACATGTACCGACACATCAAGTAGCTAGGATAAGCCCAGTTATGAACCGATGTGCCGCAACTTAAACCAACAGCCTATCCAGGGACTGTTTCAGCTGTGATACTGTTTATATCTCGCTAGGTCAAACAAACCATATGATCCTCTGTGATCTCCTACACACCATATGGTCATCCCTATCTACGAGATAAAAGGATATTATAGTTCGTTATATGTTCACATTTATCAGATAGGGAGAATTGTTGATGTAACACTTAAATGAAGGCCAGTATACAAACACTTAATCATTTATGCTTTCTGTAATACAATCCCAACAATATGTCAATGTGCATGGTTTTGGAATGATGAACCGTATTCTTCTTGATGCACATCACACTATTGTTGTTGTAGTTGATGGGAACACATCCTGACTCAACATTATAGTTGAGCACCTGTTGTTTGATTCATAGAGTTTTAGCACAACAACTAGCAGCAGCAACATACTCCACTTCTGTAGTAGACATTGCAACCGAGTGTTGTTTCTTGCCAAACCAGCTTATCAGCTTATGCCCAATAAACTGACATGTTCTACTCGTGCTCTTGTGATCAATACGACAACCTCCAAAGTCTGAGACTGAGTATCGATTGAGATTAAGCTTGTCGCATCTGGGATACCAAATTCCAAGTGACTCAGTGCACTTCATGTACCTTACTATTCTCTTGGCAACATCCATGTGCGATTTCTTCGGAATGGCTTGAAATCTCGTTGTTGTGTGCTATAGTGTACCTATAGAACCTATGTGCAAGTATACGCAATCTACAAGTAATACAGTCAAGTGAGACTAGATATCGTACCCAAGGGAGTGAGTTTTAAACCGTGCACTAAGGATTGCTTGTAAATAAAGGGAGGTTTGTGACTAACTTCTACTCAAAACATAATTATGCATAAACTATAATTCCAAACAAGACTAAAATCAGTAATACTTCCTCGTTCCACAGATTGAACATATGGTATATAAACTGGTTCACAAATAGTAAAAAGGCACACTCGGGTCATGGACTACAATTCACTTTTACTATCTTATATGATAGAGCTTCTGTCTCGCATGCATATGAACCTTAGAACTTTTCTTAATCTACCTAGCAAAATGTCGTTCTACTAGATTTACACTATCCTACCGGGCCTCATATGTCTATGCCTACCACATTATTCAAGTGATGAAATCAATCAATCCAGTTCTCCTAAGTTGCATTTTCTCATATGCCAATGGGATTAATACAATTGTCTAGATCTTCTCGGCATATCTCACCTTTCGGTCTCCATAGGTGATGGGTTTCTCTCCACTGTCGTGCTCAAGAAACGAGTGTAAACAAGATCAAACACAAGTTTAGGCACACAAAACATGATTCTAACATATAATCAAGCTTAAGTGATTTGTTCCACAACCCAAGTGATAAATGAAGTTAGCTCATACTTGCAAAGAGAATAATGTAAGATAGAAAATCATTCATCATCATATACAACTCAAAAATCCAAAAGCAAACTATTGATGATGATCTCTCTATCTTCAATGGCTTCTCATCCAAGCTTGTTACTCGATCTCTCTCCGTTCGTGTGTTAGCTCTGCGTGTGTTCTGAAAATTGTTATTCGATGTCTCTCTCCAAAAAGTGTCTTTCCCCTTTCTTGATATTTTCGAATCTTCTTGCAAAACCATTGATCTTCCTTCCATTTCCAGGATCCTTCTACGTGGATAAGTGTCGTTGTTCCTTCGAGACAAGAGTTTGGCCTCAAATGTGACACTTGTCCTCCCAGTAGACAAGATCAAAAAGGAGCTTTAGCTTTGTGTTCAAGTGGTCCTGGAGTGAGAAGATCTTCTTCCTTCTGTCCATTTTTCATCTTCCATTCTCGAGCATAACTTCTGGCCAACATGCAGCAGGGAAGCTCTAGAATTCTGAACCTGATCAAAACTTCACCAAAAAGCTTGCAAAAACTTATTAACACTTGCAATAGCTAAACTAACATGTCATAATTACAAAGATGTAAAAACAACCAAAAAGGACTCTGATTAATAACAATATTATTCAAAACAACACCTAAAGTTTATAAGAAGAGATCAAAAGATAACTCTTTGTGAGAGTTATCACCCCCCAAACTTAAGATGTTGCTTGTCCTCAAGCAACCAAAGTAAACCAAAATGACTCAAACCAAGGCTTAGAAGTAATAAGCTAGAATAGTTAATCTCCTCTTCAAAAGTCCCTCAGCAAAAATTTAAAAAGAAAGCATGAACGATAATTCTCTTGGTTGTTTAACTTAAGTCCTCATCCTTTGCAACGTTTAACAATATACATTCATCTACTCTTTCAATTCAAAGTTCACAAAGGAAAACAGATTTCCAGATAGCCAAATTATAGATGAGCTTAACCTTAACTACTTATTCAAGCCTCGATGCTCATCAATGCCACTTTTCTTTTTCTACCCGTTCATTCTTTCTTGTTCTCCACTAATAGGCTTCACATTCCACCTAGATCAAAAGGACTTTCCTGGCTTCTAATGTTAGGCCAAGGGTTAAAGTGAGAAAATTTGGATAATATGACTTGAGTCTAGATGTGTTGTCCTTCTTGTTTCAACATTGGGCTTATTCTATTCTTATCTTTCAATTTTCTCTCTTTTTTTTCTTCAGCGCATTGCTATATCACACGGCTAAGTTGACATACACTGTAAATATCAACCTTATTTTGCATATACATCTCTCTTTTTTTCAGGCTAACATATTTGTCTATTCTTTCATCATTTTTTTATCAAAGGTAGGGAACCTACAAAAAGAACACTTCAAATAGATGTGGTACCCCCCCAAACTTTGAACATAACATTGTCCTCAATGTTAAAGGAGAACTAAGTTAGGACATTCCTCTAGACTAGGACGTGTATGGAATTCGGCTAACAAGAAGTAGGTGTAACCAACAAAAAGGCTCAAGCTCAAAATCTAGGTGCAAAGGAATATTCTATATAAGCAAGGAAACTTCTGAAGGCACAAAGATCAAGCAAAGGCCTTAATCATCTCTAAGTGTAAAGTTTATTCCTATTTCGTTTTGACCAAGATTAAACTTAGGGTAGGTGACGCTTCACAATCAGAAATTCATGATGTAGTACCAGCTAAGCTCAAGCACATGTCTAGCATATCAGGTTTTTCAAAAACAAAGGCAAGTGAGAACTTTGTCTCGCAGACCAGATTTTCATGTACAAAGCTAAACATCGAAAGTGAATGCGGATTAACACTCAACAACCAAGATTATTACCAATCATGCGCATCAAAGAATGATAAAAATCGAAACATCACAAGACCAGAGGAGACATAACTACTAGACTTAAAAATATTATTAAAACAACTCAAATGAACATCATGCTTTAACATGATACGAGCATGAAGTTCAAACACTGACCAACAAAAACTAAACACCCAAAGCATAAAAACAGTTATAAACAAAAACCAAATAGGAAATTGTTTTTGCAGAAACTTAAGAAGTTCAGAAAAGACCCCGTTCGTCATGCAGAACCTCCAGCGGCCTTCTTTTCTTTCAGACGGTGACCCTTCTTCTTTAGCAGCTTTGCAGTCTGGGACTTGACCTTCAGCAACACCTTGTGCATGAGCTTGAATCCCCTCAACAGCTTCGCCTGCTTCTTTTTTATCACCAGCAGCTCGCTCTGCAAATTCTCCAATGCTTCACCATCTTCAGCAGGTTTCTCACCTTGAGCTTTGGCTTGCGCTTGGGCATGCATTTTCGTCAGATATGGGATGTTGAAATAGCTCTTTGCAATGCTTCTTGGCTTTTCAGGGTGGAAAGGAACTCCAACTCTCTTGCACAGTTCTGAAATTAGTGAGGGACAGACAAGCGGCCCAGCCCTTTTTGAAATTTGAAAGGCTATAAAGTCGATGATGAAAGGTGCGATGTCGATCGGGACCCCTTTGACAATTGCAGCTGTCATCAAGATTTTGTCCTGGCCCACCAAGGTGTTCTGGGTTGTAGAGCTGATCCTGTTCCGCAGAACGTGAATCCATGTATAGCCACCACACGTAAAGCCTCATCAAGTTGTTCTTTTGTGGCAGAGTTCAACAAATCCATGAAGTTATCTGGCTGCGGTGGGTACGTGCCTTAAACTGCGTGTACAGTTTTGGGATTCAGGACAACCTTCTTTCCACTCACCGTTGCCCTGAGCTCATAGTCAACACCTGTGGCCTGCTGGCAATTCGTATAGAACTCTTGGACAAGAGCAATAACCGGTACCGGTTTCATCACCACAAAGGGCTCCCACCCTTGATTTTCAACACTCTTGATCAATCCTTCAGGCAGCTTGGATAAATCCTTAAACCGTCGCTCCAATGTGAACTTTCAACTGACTAGAGCTTGCATCCTTTCCTTGTGTAATTGAGATTTATTCAGCTGATAATTCCACCACTTTAGCCTTGCCACACTTTATTTCCCTTTTCTTTGACTTAGTTGCAGTTTCCTTTGAACTCTCTCCTGCCTCTTTCACTGCTACCACTTTCACTCGCTTTCCTGTTTTCTTATTTCTCAAAATCCCCTTTGCATCTTCCACAGTGTCTGCTTGCTTTCTCTTCTTACCTCTTATGCCTTTCTTCGACTCAGCAACATCTCTTTTCACAATCTCCGAGTGTTTATCATTTTTGATTTCAGGCTTTTCGGATGCTATAGCATCAGCCTTATCAGACTCCTCCTTATTTCCAGGAGCATCCTCCCCTTTCTCTTTGTTATCCTTAGCTGTTGATTCATCTCCTTTAGTCACCGAAGGGTGCTGCTCCTCAACACTCCCTTGTTTAGCATCCGCGTTCTCTTGATTCTCCGATTCATGCTCTGTTTCCGGCTCTTCAGACTGGCCTTTTGCGGTTTCCTCGTCACTCTCATCCGCTTCTTCAGATTCTTCAGGTTCTTGGTCAATTTCGGGCTCCTCAGACTGGCCTTTTGCGGTTTCCTCATCACTTAAGCTTGCTTCCTCTGATTGTGCAGGTTCACTGCTGGCAGTATCTCTCTCCTCGTTAGCCTCCTCTGAAGGCTTTGGCTCAGACTTAGAAGTAGTAGCTTCAACTAAATCCATCAGACTTCCCTTTCTTGGCTTTACGCTTACAGTTCTAGGCTTCTTTGTGGGTTCATCCGGGATCTCCACTGGGTTTTCCGCACTTGTGGGAGGTAGCTTGGCATTCCTCTGGGCCATGATTGAAACAGCAGCCCTGCTCGATCTTCTCAACCCCTGGGCAGGTTCTGGCTTCTTTGTCTTCGGCTTAGTCTTTGGTTTTGGTGAAGCTGGGCTGGCTTACTCCGGGGTACCCTCAGGAGATTCAATATCCATTCCCGCTTTTTGCCACTTTGTTTTGTTCTCATATTTGGATATGCACAAAAGGTAGGTTCAAAGTAAACCCATCTGCTGCAATAGGGCATGTTTTTAACAAATTTCCTTGCATTCGAAAATTTTAAATTTCCAGCACACAATTATCTACCCTCCCCCAAACTTTTGAGTTCTTTCATCATTCAACACAATGAAAATAAACCAAAGATTATGGAGATAAAACACACTGAAATCCGTAGCGCAAAGACTGTCAGAACTACTGCATATGACTCGCACTGATCAACATAAACCAAAACAAAATTTCTCATGCAGAAGATGAAATTCACGGGTCTGTGAATCATGCCCACAAAATCAAAACTACATCACATAAAAATATTCAACTCCAGAAGAGAAGAAACAAAACTTCACAAACATACCCGCCATTTCAATTCGCAATAAATACCGTCCCTCTCTAAACTTTTTTAACACAGTTCTTGCGGTATTTAAAGACAGGAATAATAATTTGAACAAGAGATAGAATGGGAAAGAAGAGTTCGCACCTGCTTCGCGACAACACTCTGATTTACACAACAAGATTTACCAACTTTTTCCTGCCTGAATGCTAAAGAAGGAGGTGGTTTTATTCGGTCTTCACATTATGTACAAAATATATATACACCTACTTTAAGCATTAACTGGCACGAGAAATAAGGAAACTTTTCGACTTCCCCTGATTAGACACCTTCTTTCCTTTCAAAAATTAGAAAGAGAGTTAGCAAAACTGTCATTCCTAGGGGCAGGGATAACTGACGTCACCGTTCTCTCTCTCCTCTCAACGGCTATCTGCCAGCCACGCCTCCCTTGGCATAGTTTTTAACCCCACTTACCATCCTGAAATTTCTTTCCTTCTTTCTTTTTAAGTATGAATAATAGACTTGACAAAATTAAAATATTAAAGAGACTCCTAATTTATTATAAATAAAATCTATTCCACCTAATGCTTATGCTACTCGCTGGCTGTAGCATTCAATTTTCTGACACTTAATCAAAACAAATCTAAATTAACTAGGCAGAAAAATAAAATGCAGAATTTAAAATAAACATCCTAAGCTATCACCACATGTTTCATCTATCCTTATGATAGCTTAGGTTACCTTGATCTTTAAGGCTCTTGTACTTGGGTGGAAGCCTTTGTTTTCTTCCATCTTCCTTCGTGATAATGTTTCACCCTCTGTCCATTAACTTTGAAAGTACTTCCTGAGCTTTCATCCTTGAGTTCCACGGCTCCATGAGGATAGCCTTTAACCAAAGTGAACGGTCCTGACCATCGGGACTTAAGCTTGCCAGGAAACAACCTCAATCTGGCATTAAAAAGTAAGACCTGCTGTCCCTCTTCCAGCTTTCTACCTGCAATCTTGTTGTCATGCCATCTTTTCACTTTTTCCTTGTAAATCTTGGCATTTTCATAACTTTGCAGCCTTAGTTCTTCAAGTTCATTGAGCTGCAGTATTCTCTTTTCTCCACTTGCTTTAGGATCAAAATTAAGCTTCCTAGTGGCCCAATATGCTTTGTGCTCCATCTCCAAGGGTAAGTGACAGGCTTTCCCAAAAACAAGTCTGTAAGGAGACATCCCCAAAGGTGTCTTGTAGGCTGTTCTGTAACCACATAAAGAATCATCCAAATGTTTGGACCAGTCCTTCCTTGTAGTGTTCACCACTTTTTCCAGCACACTTTTCACCTCTCTATTTGACAGCTCAGCCAACCCATTGGTCTGTGGATGATACACGGTTGAAACCTTGTGATTGATGTTGTACTTGGCCAGCAAAGCAGAAAAGATCTTATTGATAAAATGTGTACCCTCATCACTTATTATTACCCTTGGAGTTCCAAACCTTTAGAAGATATTCTTATGCAAAAATTTTATGACTGTAGCAACATCATTATGAGCACAAGCACACGCTTCCACCCATCTAGACACATAGTCAACAACTAATAAAATGTACTCATTCCCAAAAGAGGAAGGGAATGGACCCATGAAGTCCATTCCCCACACATCGAATAATTCTACTTCCACAATATTATTCAGAGGCATTGCATTCTTGGCCGATAGATTTCCCACTCTTTGGCATCTTTCACAGTTCTTAACAAACTCAAATGCATCCTTAAAGATTCTTGGCCAATAAAATCCTAATTGCAGCACTTTAGTTGTTGTCCACTGTCCACCAAAATGCCCTCCATATGCTGAAGCATGACATTCACTCAAAACAAGTGGAATTTTGTAGTTGGGGTCACACCTTCTAAAAATCTGATCAGGGCCCAACCTATACAAAGTTGGATCATCCCAATAATAGAACTTGGCATCATGTAGGAACCTCTACAATTGTTGTCCATGCAGCCCAAATGGTTTTCTGCCAATTGCAAAGTAATTTGCAAAATCTGCATACCAAGGTGCTTCCTCCTTGCATGGCATGAGTTGCTCATCTGGAAAATCATCATTGATCTGGATTGTGTCATACACTCCAAATGGGTTTTCTAACCTTGACAGATGACCAGCAACTTGATTCTCTGTTCCTTTCATATCTTTGATTTCTAAATCAAACTCTTGCAGGAGAAGTATCCATCTGATGAGCCTTGGCTTTGCATCTTTCTTAGCCATTAAGTATTTGATTGTAGAGTGATCAGTAAACACAATCACCTTAGCTCCAACCAGATAGGATCTGAACTTATCAAAAGCAAACACTACTGCCAATAGTTCCTATTCTGTAGTAGTGTAATTCCTCTGTGCCCCATCCAATATCTTACTTGCATAGTAAATGGATCTGAAAATTTTATCCTTTCTCTGTCCTCACACTGCTCCCACTGCATAGTTACTTGCATCACACATTAGCTCAAAAGGTTCATCCCAGCTTGGTGGTTGCATTACACGGGCTTTGACAAGTGCAGCTTTCAACTTGGAAAATGCCTTCATACACTCACTGCTGAAGTCAAACTTCCTGTCTTGTTCTAGCAGTTCTGAAAGTGGCTAGGCTATCTTGGGAAAATCCTTGATAAACCGTCTATAGAGACCAGCATGGCCCAGAAAACTTCTAACTACTTTTATTGAACTTGGAATTGACATCTTGTCAATAACTTCGATTTTTGCAGGATCAACTTCAATACCTTTGTTTGAAATTTTATGCCCTAGAACTACCCTCTGCTGCACCATGAAGCAACATTTTTCCCAATTTAAGACCAGCTGTGACTTCTCACAAAGTTGCAAAATATTTTCTAGATTTCTTAAACAGGTTTTAAAGTCTTTTCCAAAAACTGAGAAGTCATCCATGAACACCTCTAACCCATTCTCAATCATTTCAGAAAAAAATTGAGATCATGCAATGCTGGAAAGTTGCTGGAGCATTGCAAAGGACAAATGGCATCCTTCTAAATGCAAATGCTCCATAAGGGCAGGTGAAGGTAGTCAAGCTCTGATGCTTTGGGGCTATTGCTATCTGATGGTAACCAGAGTACCCATCTAAGAAGCAGTAATAATCCCGACCAGCCAATCTGTCCAGCATTTGATCTACAAATGGTAGTGGGAAGTGATCCTTTCTGGTGGCATCATTTAACTTCCTGTAGTCTATACAAATCCTCCACCCAGAAACTGTCCTTGTAGCTATCATCTCTTTATTCTCATTCTACACAACAGTAACTCCTCCTTTCTTGGGTACAAACTGCACTGGACACACCCATGAGCCTTCTGAAATAGGAAATATGATTCTTGCGTCCAACCATTTGATTATCTCTTTCTTTACAACTTCCTTCATGTTAGGATTGAGCCTTCTCTGTGGCTGTACTGAATTCTTACTACCATCCTCTAGCAATATCTTATGCATACAAATGGTAGGGCTGGTTCCCTTAATATCTGATATGGTCCACCCAATTGCCTGTTTGTGCTTCTTGAGCATATGCATCAACTTCTGTTCATCCTCCTCTTTCAAATTCGAAGCAATTATCACAGGTAAAGTTAATGCTTCCCCCAAACACACATATTTCAAATGATCTGACAGAGGCTTAAGTATTAGTTTAGGAGGTTCTTCAAGGGAAGACTTTGGTTCCTTCTGTTCCCTACTCATGAGATCCAATGACTCAAAGTTAGGTTTGTACCCCCCAAACTTTGTACCATGCTCTACCTATGCTACCACATTTTCTTCAGATACTTCTTCATTCTCACATTCTTCATGTTGCAAATCCACAATATGCTCCTCTATTACTGATTCCAAGATTCCAATTGTGAAGCAATTTTCTGATTCATCTGGCAACTTCATAGTGTTATGCAGGTTAAAAATGGTCTGTTCTTCATGGACCCTCACGATCACTCTCCTTTTCCCACATCAATCAGTGTCCTGCCTGTGGCTAAAAAGGGTCTCCCCAGAATAATGGGTGCTTCTCTGTCAGCTTCATAATCCAAGAAAATGAAGTCTGCAGGGAAGATAAACTTATCCACCCTAACCAACACATCTTGAATCTTTCCTTCTGGGTGCATAGTTGACCTATCTGCAAGTTGCAAGGTAATAGTTGTTGGTCTTGCTCCTACTATGCCCAGCTTCTTGAAGATTGACAGTGGCATTAGATTCACACTGGCTCCCAGATCACAGAGTGCGCTTCCTACATCCCTTCCTCCAATTGAACAGGGGATGGTAAAACACCCTGGATCCTTTAGCTTTGCTGGGATCTGCCTTCTCAAGGGCTCACTAACTTCCTCAAACAAGGATACAGTCTCAAACTCCTTCAACCTTTTCTTTTTAGTAAGAATGTCCTTCATAAATTTAACATAGGTAGGCATTTGCTCCAATGCTTCCACCAAAGGTACATTGATGTGGATTTGTTTGAGCATTTCCAAAAACTTCTTAAATTGCTCCTCTTCCTTCTGTTTCTTGAATCTGGCAGGAATGGTGGCTGAGGTGGATTGTAGTCATCTTCCACAGACATCCTCTTGCTATTAAACACATTCCCCTCAGGGATTTCGGTTTGTTTTGTGTGCTATAGTGTACCTACAGAACCTATTCCAAGTATACGCAATCTACAAGTAATACTGTAAAGTGAGACCAGATATCGTACCCAAGGGAGTGAGTTTTAAACTGTGCACTAAGGATTGCTTGTAAATAAAGGGAGGTTTGTGACTAACTTCTACTCAAAACATAAATATGCATAAACTATAATTCCAAACAAGACTAAAATCAGTAATACTCTCTCGTTCCACAGATTGAACATATAGTATATAAACTGGTTCACAAATAATACAAGGCACACTCGGGTCATGGACTACAATTCACATTTACTATCTTATATGCTAGAGCTTCTGTCTCGCATGCATCTGAACCTTAGAACTTTTCTTAATCTGCCTAGCAAATTGTCGTTCTACTAGATCTACACTATCCTACCGGGCCTCATATGTCTATGCCTACCACAGTATTCAAGTGATGAAATCAATAAATGTAGTTCTCCTAAGTTGCATTTTCTCATATGCCTATGGGATTAATACAATTGTCTAGATCTTCTCGGCCTATCTAACCTTTCGGTCTCCATATGTATTGGGTTTCTCTCCACTGTCGTGCTCAAGAAACGAGTGTAAACAAGATCAAAGACAAGTTCAGGCACACAAAACATGATTCTAACATATGATCAAGCTTAAGTGATATGTTCCACAACCCAAGTGTTAAATTTAGTTAGCTCATACTTGCAAAGAGAATAATGTAAGATAGAAAATCATTCATCATCATATACAACTCAAAAATCCAAAAGCAAACTATCGATGATGATCTCTCGATCTTCAATGGCTTCTCATCCAAGCTTGTTACTCGATCTCTCTCCGTTCGTGTGTTAGCTCTGCATGTGTTCTGAAAATTGTTATCCGATGTCTCTCTCCAAAAAGTGTCTTTTCCCTTTCTTGATATTTTTGAATCTTCTTGCAACACCATTGATCTTCCTTCCATTTCTAGGATCCTTCTAAGTGGATCAGTGTCGTTGTTCCTTCCAGACAAGAGTTTGGCCTCAAATGTGACACTTGTCCTCCCAGCAGACAAGATCAAAAAGGAGCTTTAACTTTGTCTTCAAGTGGTCCCGGAGAGAGAAGATCATCTTCCTACTGTCCATTTTGCATCTTCCATGCTTGAGCATAACTTCTGGCCAACATTCGGCAGGGAAGCTCTAGCATTCTGAACCTGATCAAAATTTCACCAAAAAGCTTGCAAAAACTTATTAACACTTGTAATAGCTAAACTAACATTTCATAGTTACAAAGATGTAAAAACAACCAAAAAGGACTCTAATTCATAACAATCTTATTCAAAACAACACCTAAAGTTTATAAGAAGAGATCAAAAGATAACTCTTTATGAGAGTTATCACTCGCACATACTCCGATGACATAAGAACTATGAGGTCGGATTGTTGTCAAGTATAGAAGTGATCCTATGATTCCTCTGTATGTTGGTGGATCAACTAAATCTCCATCTTCACCTAGTGTGATTTTCACATTCGTGCTCATTGGAATCCTCAGACTTAGTCTTTTCTGAAAGAAACTTGTTGATCAGGTCTCTAGTGTACTTCTTTTGATCGATGAATATCCCTTCGCTAGACTGATGAACTCATAGTCCTAAGAAGTGCATCATTTTGCCCATCATACTCATTTGAAAATGACTCTGCATAAGTTGGGAAAATTTCTAGCAAAGGCTCATATTCCTTCACCCAAAAATAATATCGCCGACTTAAGTCTGGACGAATAGAATGTCATCTTCATCTTTGATTAAGAACAAGGTCCTGTCGATTTTCCCTTTTCTGAATCCATTCTTTAGTAGAAACTAGGATAGGGTCTCATACCAAGCTCGCGGCGCTTGCTTCAACCCATATAGTGCATTCTGTAGCTTGTATACTTGATTGTCTTCTTCAAAACCAAGAGGTTCCTCCATCAGACAGACCTTGAATCCATGATATGCTACATAAGCTAGAAATATTTTGATAGCCTCCAGTCTGGCTGGGGAGCAAAGATCTCATCAAAATTGATTCCTTCGCATTGCACATATTTTTTGGCAACTAGTCTGGTTTGTGAGTGAATTGTGAGTGATATGATATGATAGACGATCATCCAAGTCCAAACATGATTGTGAGTGAATTGTGCAAGCTCCTCTTACATAACATTTATCCAATCAGCTGATTGAAGTCTGTCTGCTTTGCTTGAGTTGAGAAATGTAGCATGTAACTAGTGCACTGCTGATCGCTAAATTATTTAACAGCGACTTAGCAGAGCTAATAATATAACGGCAAATGAAAAGTACCGATCCCACAGGGAATGAAGCAACGAATAACTTTAAGTACTAAATTAGGGGTTCTTAAAATACTGGTTAGGAGAATCAAATTTTGGATTATGTTGTTTTGAAAATTGTAATACTTGTGAATAGAAAGTAAACAGGAAATTAAAATACTTTGGATAAAAACAATTATGAGAAATACAGATTCTAGGAATATCTACTTATCAAGTATGACAAGAGACGGGTATGTCGGCCACCTCGCTGTCATCCAAGCACTCCAATTCACTCTCTCCAAGAGAGCCTTCACATCAGCTTGAATTCCCAGCCTCTCCATTGTCGTCGGGCATGGGTAGAGTGTCTGCCGGACGGTGAACTCGTCACTTGAGTGTTTTCTGAAATGTCTCTCACATACCCGGTTTGCAAAGGTGGGTCGAAAATCCATGATGCACTGCAAGGGTAGTAGGAAAGATGTCAAAGCTCAACAAACACTTCACAAAAATTCCTAAACATTGATATGACAAAATATGCAATTATCTAGAAAATGTATCTACCCATGCAAAATTGATTCGACATTCACGCAATTCAAACTCTATCCTAGCATATTGCATCCTTAATTGAAAGAATTTTTTTTCCAAAGTAGCAGGACAAGAGTAACACCACCAACAAGAATTATCCCCCAAACTTTCGTTTGTCAAATTCAATGGAAACCAAGCAACAAATCCATGACAACCAATTATATCAACTAAAATGACTAACCATATCGAATAATTATCACGAATAGCAACGAAATCGACAAAAATGCAAAAATGGAAACTAGGGCTCCAAGTTCAAATTTCATCGAAAATCATGCTCAAATCCTTCACAACACATGAGTTAATCGAAGAAGAAAGGTTTAGGATACACACCGTGGATTGCAGCAATGAATTTAGAGAGAAAAAATTTGAGGTGGGTTTTTGAGAGAAAAAAAAAATCGTGCGATGTGTGTTTGTGAGGAAAAGAATGAGAGATTTTGGGTTTTAAACCCATCTCTGTCGCGCCTCAGAAGTGCTCGTGTCGATCGACGAGGCATCCCAGTCGATCGACGTGGACAAAATTTCTATGTCGCTCGATGAAGGATTGCGTCGATCGACGTGGACAAGAACACACGTCGATCGATGCTAAGAGGCAGCGATCGACGTGGCTCCGACAGATGACTGGACCCGATAGAATTCGAAAAAGCTTTTGAAAATACGAAACATAAGTGACTTGACTCGACTGAATTTGAAATAACATAATTAAAGAAAGAAGTAAACTGTTGGGTTACCTCCCAACCAGTGCTTGGTTTTATGTCGCTAGCTCGACAATACTTGTGTCTTCACGAGCGGTTTAGGTAGTACTTCTCCACCGCTTCGACTTGAAGTGGGGTGTAGTACGGTTTCAGGTTCTGCCCGTTCACTTTGATGTTCTTCCCATCTTGGCCAGCTAATTCAACAACACCGTTCATGAATTGGCAGATCACGGTGTATGGTCCTGCCCACTTTGACTGCAGCTTTCCGGGCATGAAGCGAAGACGGGATTTGAAGAGGAGAACCTTGTCACCTGAATGGAAAACATGCGAGCGAATCCTTTTGTCGTGGAATCTCTTTGCTCGATTCTTGTAGATGACATTTTTCTAATAAGCTTCATCCCGAAAATCTTCTAGCTCGTTCAATGCCATGGCGCGCTCTTCTGCAGCTGTCTTCCAATCCAGATTTAATTCTTTCACAGCTCTCCAAGCCTTGTGCTCCATCTCAACAGGCAGGTGACAGGACTTCCCAAAAATCAGCTGATATGGTGACGTCCCAATGGGCGTTTTGTAGGCGGTGCGGTATGCCCATAATGCATCATCAAGTATTGCCGCCCAATCCTTTATTTGCTTCACCGTCTTCTCCAAAATTTACTTGATTTCTCGGTTGGACAGCTCCGTCAGCCCATTTCCTTGAGGATGATATGGAGTGGTGACTCGGTGTTTGACTCCGTACCTCGCAAGCAAATTGGCAAGCCATTTGTTGCAGAAATGGGATCCCCCATCGCTTACCAATGCTCTTGGCGTCCCAAATCTTGTAATGAGCTTTTGCAGGAACTTGATGACCACTTTGGAGTCATTCCTGACCGTTGGAACGGCCTCAACCCATCGTGACACGTATTCCACTACCAGTAGAATGTATGAGAACCCTTGGGATGGCGGAAAAGGTCCCATGAAGTCGATCCCCAAACGTCAAAGATCTCGACTTCAATAACCGGAGTCTATGGCATCTCATCTCTCCGCGAGATGTTTCCGGTCCTCTAGCAGCGATCACAACTCGTAATCCATCCACGGCAGATCTTGTAGATAGATGGCCAATAGAATCCACTGGCAAGAATTTTGAACGCCGTCCGGTTGGCTGAATGATGGCCGCCACTAGGAGATGAATGGCAGGCTTCGAAGATTTGTTGCCACTCGGACTGGGGCACACAGCAGCGAATGACGCCATCAGCACATCTACGCCACATATAGGGATCCTCCTAATAGTAGAATCTGACGTTGTGCAGAAACTTCTTCTTTGCATATGGAGAAGATTCCAAAGGAAGTACGCCGCCAACCAAGTAGTTGGCGAAATCTGAATACCCAGGAGTTTTGGACCGGTGGCTCAAGTCTTGACAAGTGGTCGGCGATCACATTCTCGCTCCCTTTTCTGCCCTTGATCTCCAAATCAAACTCCTACAACAACAATATCCACCGGATCAGTCTTGGCTTGGCATCTTGCTTTGCGAACAAGTATCTAATGGCTGCATGGTCGGTGTAGACAATCGTCTTTGAGCCTATCAGATAAGGCCAAAACTTGTCAAAGGCATACACGGCCGCGAGCATCTCTTTCTCCGTGGTGGTGTAGTTGCATTGTGCCGAATTCATACTCTTGCTAGCGTAGTGAATAACATGGAAGAGTCTTCCTTTCAGTTGTCCCAAGACTGCCCCAACAACATAGTCACTGGCGTCGCACATTAATGTGAAGGGCTCTTCCCAATCATGCGCGGTCAAGACTAGTGCAATCACCAATGCTTCTTTCAGTCTCTTAAATGCCTTCAAGCACTCTTCATCAAAAACGAAGGTAACATCCTTCTCCAGCAGGTTGCAGAAGGGCCGAGATATCTTTGAGAAGTTTTTGATGAACCTCCTATAGAATCCAGCGTGGCCTAGGAAGCTTCGGACTGCTTTGACATTTGTTGGCGGAGGCATCTTCTCAATGGCTATCACTTTGGCTCGGTCTACTTCAAGTCCTTCAGCTGATACTCGATGACCCAACACAATCCCCTCTCGCACCATGAAGTAGCATTACTCCCAATTGAGGCACAGGTTTGTCTGGGCGCATCTCTCAAGTACAGTAGCCAGATTCTGCAAACAAACATCGAATGAGCTACCGAAAACTGAGAAATCATCCATAAATACCTCCATGACATCTTCGATCAAGTCGTGGAAGATTGCCATCGTGCATCTCTGGAAGATAGCCGGTGCATTGCATAATCCAAAGGGCATCCGACGATAGGCAAATACTCCATATGGACAGGTGAATGCCGTCTTGTGTTGATTTTCAGGCGCCACAACTATCTGATTGTACCCTGAGTAACCATCAAGAAAACAATAGAAAGGGTAACCGGATAATCTATCAAGCATTTGATCAATGAAGGGAAGAGGAAAGTGATCTTTGCACGTGGCGGTGTTTAAGGCTCGGTAGTCAATGCAAAATCGCCATCCCGTGATCGGTCTTGTCGCAACTCCCTCTCCATCATCATTCTTTACTATCTGCATCCCTCTTTTCTTGGCTACTACTTGTGTAGGGCTCACCCACTTGCTGTTGGAAATTGGGTAGATCATGCCATGGTCTAGGAGTTTGAGAACCTCCTTCTTTATAGCTTCTTGCATGATGGGATTCAGTCGTCGTTGTGCTTGTCTCTTTGGTGTGTCATCCTCTTCAGGGATGATCTTGTGCATGCAAAGTGAGGGGCTAATCCTTTGATATCCCCCAAAGTCCATCCGATGGCGGACATGTATATCCATATAACTCGCAGTAGTTTGTCCAACTCCCCCTGTGTAAGATAGGCAAAAACAATAACATGGTAAGTGTCATTAGAACCCAGAAATGCGTACCTAAGATGTGCCGGAAGTGTCTTGAGTTCCAGAAGTGGTGGATCTGAGATAGAAATCGGCTTTCCCAGATTAGCGTCGATTGACGAAGAGGGTCTGTCGATCGACGTGGGCTTCAAAGTGGCGTCGATCGACGTGTGCCTTCCCTCACCTTTTTCTGGCTGATTCTGGCGGTAGTGGTTAGGTAGTGGTTCTCTCTTGGTTTCTTTTTCTTGAGTTATTTCCTCGAACACATCCAGCTCGACAACCAGATCCAAAATCTCCTCGTCTGCCTCGTCCAGATTTGTTGATGAGAACAGTGAGTGTTGCAAGCAGTTTTCCAGGAAGTCCGGTTCACTTTTGAGAGAGGCAAAGGGAGAGGACATTACCGGGCTGAAGCGGTTGATCATGTGGCATTCTTTTTGATAGCTTCTTTCATTGTGCTTCTGCATTGCCTTGTAGATCGAGAATGTGACTGACTTGTTGTTCACCCAAAATGTCAGTTTGCCATCTCGAATGTCGATGAATGCCCCTCCGGTCTTCAGGAATTGTCTTCCAAGGATCAGAGGAATGTTGCGATCATCTTCCATATCGAGCACCACGAAATTGGCTAGAATAATGAAATCTTTTACCTTCACCAGCACCACCACAAAATTGGCTAGAATAATGTTGCGATCATCTTCGATCGGCCATCTGAAGTGAGATCGTTGTGGGCTTGATGTTTCTGATCTTCAACCGCTTGAAGATTGACAACAGCATCAGATTGATCGATGCACCAGAGTCGCAGAGAACTTTCCCAAAGGTCTCTCCTCCGATGACGCAAGAGATAGTGAAAGACCCCGGGTCCTCCCTTTTGATTGGCATCTTCTTTTGAATAATAGCGCTGCATTCTTCGAACAGGTTGACCGTCTCATGCTCCAAGAAGGGTCTTTTTTGAGATACCATGTCTTTCAGAAACTTGATGTATCCGGGCATCTCTTGCAGGGCTTCGACCAATGGAATGTTGATATGCACCTTCTTCATTGTTTCCAGGAATCGTGCATACCTCTCGTTCATCTTTGTCTTGGCAAACTGCTGTGGATATGGCAAAGGCGGTTTCTTCAGAGGTGGAACGGGGGCGGACGTCGATCGATGAGGATTAGCATCGATCGACGTGGCCTCAGGTGTTGCGTCGATCAACGGAGACCTGGCGTTGGTCGACAGGTTCTTGTCTGCGACGGCTTCTTCGTCCTGCTCGGCTTCTCCTTCCTCCTGGGTATCTGTCCCTGCCTGCTTTGGCCCTTCGTATGATTTGCCCCCTCTCAGAGTTATGGCATTCACTTGGTTCCTCTGATTCTGGTTCTTGGGATTGACCTGAGTGTTGCTCGGAAGTTGTCCCGGCTTGTGTTTAGTTCCAAAGGCATCAGCAATCTGGCTGACTTGGTTCTCAATGATCCGCACATGCTTCTGCATCTGATCAACCTTAGTGTTCACGCCCGAGACTTCTTGCTTCAGCATGACTACCGTATCAGTGGAGCCTTCCATGAATTTAGCCAAAATATCCTCGAGATTTGGCTTCTTCTTCTCCACAACTGCCCCATCTTGTACGGCAAATCCCGGTGGTGGCTGCTGCACGGCTTGAGGGTTTGCGTAGGAAAATCCAGGGTGATTCCTCGCATGATTATAATTATAGGGCTGGTTATGCTGCTGGTTGTGTTGTTGATATCTCCTCGGTAGTTATTTTGATAACCGCCTCTTTGGATGAAGTTTAACTCGGCACCATCCCCCTCAGGTGGAGCTTGCACTGTCTCAACTGCAGTAACTGTTTTCTCTTGCTTCAGTGTAGCGAACTCTTCCTTTAGCTTTTTCAGCTCGGTTGCCAAATTCGGTTGTTCGGCAACTTTCTCCACCACTTTTTCGATTGCTTTCACAGGTCGAGTTCGACTTGAGGACCACCGTTGAGTGTTGTTAGCCATCTTTTGGAAGAATTCCATGGCCTTCTTTC
This sequence comes from Plectranthus barbatus, assembly GCA_026898455.1. NCBI lineage: Eukaryota > Viridiplantae > Streptophyta > Magnoliopsida > Lamiales > Lamiaceae > Plectranthus > Plectranthus barbatus. The sequence continues at coordinate 458,773 of JAPKLW010000031.1, read as the reverse complement.
CGCTTTTTATCATGATGGTGTCTCCTAATGTGCTGTCCACCAATTTGACGGTCTTCTCATTGAGTCCCTCGTAGAATGCTTCTGCTTGTTCTCCTGGCGGAAAACCATGTCCGGGGCAAGACCTCAGTAGCTCTTTGAATCGCTCCCACGTTTCACTGAAGCTCTCATCGGGTCTTTGAGCGAACCTGATGATTTTTTTCCTTCTCTGCCTGATGACATTCGGTGGGAAGAAGTTTTCCAGAAACCCATTCCTTAATTCAGTCCATGTGCTGATACTTCCCTTGTCCAGTGTAGTGAACCAAGATTGTGCCTTATCCCTCAGAGAAAATGCGAACAGACGCATTCGGATGGCACTCTTGCTGACCCCTCCGATCTTGACAGTATTGCAGAGCATAAGGAACTTATCCAGATGTGCGTAACGATCCTCAGTGGCTTCCTCCGAATTGATTTTGTTGCACCATTTGCACCAATCCGGTCTTCAGCTCAAAATTGTTGGCATTGATGCCAGTCCCGAAGTTTGTCTCCCTGAATCGAGGTTTATATTGGTTTTGCATGGCCTCCTCTGCTTCCTCATCGTCAAACTCCTCTGGCAAATTCGCTTTGTCCTCCTCCTCATTGTCGGGATTGTCATCAAACAGTGGGTTATGGCGAACATCCCTTCCATTCAGATTGTTCCTCTCGAGGTCTCTGTCGAGGTTGAACTGTTGGATCTGTGCCCTCATAGCTTGAACTTCTTGGAGAAGCACAGCTTGCTCCTCTGCAGTTAGCATTGGCGAAGGTGGTTGAACAATCGGCTGTGGTACAATATCTTCCATTGCTTGATTACTCAAGCTTTTCTGAGCACGCTTATCCCTTCGGATCTTTCTGCAAGTAGCTTCAATGTCCAGATGATAATAAAGCGGGTCCTTTCCTCTAGCTCTCGTACTCATGCACTACATGTACAACAAAGAAGGTAGTGAGGTAAGACTGAAAATAAACAAAACGGACTTAAATTTGAAAAATTGAAAATCTGAAAATAATGCGGCGTCGATCGACGAGAAATAGCATCGATCGACGTGGAAGTAACAATTGCGTCGATCGACGAGACAATAATGTCGATCGACGTGAACGACAAAAGGTACAAAAATTACAGCCTAAAGCAGTATTTCAATCACAGATTCAATAGTAAGATTAATTCTGTTCACTCCCCGGCAACGGCGCCAAAATTTGATCGCTAAATTATTTAACAGCGACTTAGCAGAGCTAATACTATAGCGGCAAATGAAAGTTATAGATCCCACAGGGAATGAATCAACGAAAAACCTTAAGTACTAAATCAGGGGTTCTTAAAATACTGGTTAGGAGAATAAAATTTTGGATTATGTTGTTTTTAAAATCGTAATACTTGTGAATAGAAAGTAAACAGGAAATTAAAATACTTTGGATAAAAACGATTATGTGAAATACAGATTCTAGGAATATCTACTTATCAAGTATGACATGGATGAATGAATTGATTAATTCCCAATTTAATTCCTCTTCGTAGTGAAACATCAGAAAGGTATTATGAACTTCTTTGTTGGACAATTCATAAAGTAGATTAGTTAATTACCTATCTCCGCTCGGTCTCAAGATAAAATTAACTAACTCCAAAGTTCTACAGATTTATCCCTACAATCCCTACTTCAGTTACGACAAGAAATCAGATTACATTGTGAAAATCTCTTTCCATTGAAAACTATTACAATTACGTCTCAAGTAATCAACTAATTAATCCTAAGATGTGGCCAGCAAACTCAAGATTATGAATAAACTCAGATTTCACAAACTACGAAGGGAAATGGAAATTAATTCAATTAATCAAAACATGCATACAATGATAATTCGAAACCCTAGAATCTGAGGAAGAGATTAGTTACACATATTCAGAGTAATATATATCATAGAAAAATAAAACCTGAATTGCATAAAAACATGGGTCTGAATATCTTCCCACAAAACTCTGTCTTCAAACATAAACTCTAGAAAACCTTGGAAATCTCTAAAAATCTTCAATATTAAAACCTCTTAATTGCTCTAATAATTACATGGTTATTTATAATAGTGAAATATGTATCAAACAATATCTAGGATTAGATATGTCTTCATCTTCAAATCAGACTCAGATTAGGAATCCCGTAGTTGCATCGATCGTGGGAGAATAGCGTCGATCAACGCTAATGAAATACCCTCATCGATCGTTGTGGAATGGCGTCGATCGACATGGGCTTTGCTGCTTCCGTCGACCTTCTCCTTCTCCTTCGTCGATCGTTCCTTCTCCAATTTCCTCGTTGATCGATGAGGCATCCCCGTCGATCGACGTGGACCTGAAATTAGAAATCCAACTCTTCTCTGCTTTCGACTAAAACCTGCATGATTCATCAAACACGACATTACGAGCACAAAAGCCAATCCATGCGTGAAAAAGACACTAAAAACAATCTAAACATCACACAATTAGTCAAAGAACAACTAGATAAGTTGGTAAAAATCCTAACTTATCAACTGCCTTGTTTGATTCGAACTGAATTGCTGACATCATCCAGTATAACTTCTTCTGGATGGTTGAGAAGCCATATCATGAAGTTCTTGGACCTCGATGGATTGAGTGAAGGGCTTCTCGGAGTGAACATTTGCGACCGACACACCTGTGAGAAAATAGTCTTCAAGGATAATTTCGTTTCCCAATACTTGATCATATGCACCTTGGTCAGACTAAACTTGAAGATGAGTCTAAGTATGGTCTTTAGTATAGACTATGTCTTCAGTCAGTATTCCGCTTCCTGCTTCAGCACTATCTTCAACATTTGTCTGAGCTTGAGCATCTTCAAATCTTGCTTTTTGGTCATCAGTCTAGCCTTCAGGATTACCAGTCTAATTCCAGGGTTTTCATGTTCTTCATCAGCATTGTTAGCTTGGAAGACACTGGTATGAATTCCCCCTTGATTTATGTTATCCTTTAGGGTTGTGAAATTTGAGGTCTCAGCGTGATCGTTAGCATCATCGACCATCTCGATTTTTTGATGGTCAATCGACGATGTTGATTGAGAAGATCCATCCTTCATAGATTTAGTCGAAACAGTCGATTTAGCCTTAGAAGAATTTATGCCCGACTTCTCATTGACATCATTGATCTCACGAATGTCTTCTCCTAATTCTCTCATGGTCCTGCGCACTAAGGGCTTCATAAAAATAACATTACATGTTTTCTCCACAAGTTTGGTAGTCTTAATGAATACCTGAAACCTATTATGAGATGGGTGCCCATCTTCAAAGAACACACATTCATCAGGTTTAGGAGAAAAGACATTCAATTTTGACTTGCCATTTTTGTGAACATAACATGGTGAACCAAAAGCACGAAGATGAGTAAGGAAGGCTTACGACCATGATATATCTCTTATGGGGTTTTTTTTTAAGTCTATGAGCACTACAAAATTAACAGATTAATTGCAAACATAGTGGCAAAGAAATTTATAAGATACCCAAAGGTAGTCGAACCCAGAGGAATTGTGCAACGAAAATATCCCAAATACTAACTATAGTTTTTAGATTTATTGTTTGAGTAGAAAGAAAATTGGGTTTTGGTTTTGAAATTTAAAGATAACAATGCAGTAATTTAAAGGGTTTTAAAAACAAATATAAAGAGACAGATTCTAAGGCAAATAATCAATCAGAATACATGCAAGATAATCAACTCTACAATGGTGGGAAATCAAATAATATTAAAATTCCTTGATTGGGCAATTTTAACCTAGGTTACTATCATGTGACTGTATATGCTTGGTTGGCCTCAAGAACACAATAATAATCAACCTCAATAAAAATATAAGATTTAATCCCTACAATTAATTATCTTCCTTTTAAGATAGAAAATCAATTGTATTCTAATTCCTCATCCTATTATTAATGTTCTCCTCTCGATCTTTCGATATACAATTTTGAACATAGAATCAAATCCGTCTCTTGATCCGTCTTTAATTCTAAGTTCTATCAATTAAATCAGGAATTGAAACCATGCAATTTTGAGTTGATTAATCTAACATGCAAACATGATTAATTACACATTGCCCTAGAATCCGCTAGGGTTTCTAGCCACTCATGATGAATAGAAATCCAAGAAACATATTATTAAATTGCATAAATGTTCAAGTCTTCAATCTATAAAAACTTGAATAAAAATTGAATAATACTTTGAACAATGGCTGAATCCTCTCTAAACTCGAGCTAGATGAGTATTTATAGAGGTAGAGGTGTATAATTTGGGATCTAGGGCGAAAATATGATTTAACCATAAAGATCTCAATTTTTCCTTTTTTGGGGTCTGTATCGGTCGACATGGAGCTTGCGTCAGTCGACGTGGATTTCATGTCGGTCAAGAAAGAGACCTTTTTCCCCCTTTCGATCCTTCTGCGCAGTCTCACGATTTTGGCCATAACTTACACTCCCAAACTCCAATTGACCCGATTCCAGTTGCATTGGAAATCTAAATCAAAGATATTTCTTTTCTTTGCTCCATTTGCTCAGATTCCATGCACGGAAGAAGTGGTGACTATTTCTTTGAACATCTGCTGCTTTCGGTACGGGTTTCTCTTGAATTCAGCCTAAAACCTGAAAAAGCTCACCATGGCAAGCATAATACCCAATGCACTCATGATCAAAATATACAAATAAAACCAATAAAAAAAATAAAACACTTGAAAACAATAGAGATAAGTGAGTTAAAATCCGAGCTTATCAGTATATAATTAATGTCGTTTCGATTTTGAGTATAGCATGCCGTCATCAATGATTCCCCCCAAAACTTCTCACCCAAGCAGGTCTAAGCCAGTATGGTTCGGTTTGCTTTCTTTAGAGTTCCTGGAGTTGAACGTCCATGCTTGATTTTGGCTTATGCGCCAAAATCCATTAGAGTCCTGTTGCAAAACTCTATTCCATTGTGATCACTGTTATTTATAACAAATTAATTATAGAATAGTGGTCAAATAAATTCATAACTCGAATGTCGAACCCACAGAGAAAAGATATGTGTGATAGTCGTATGTACTAAAACACAACTTCAGATTAATTGTTTGAGTAATGCAGAAAGTAGATTTAGATTATTGAACTAGGGAAGAGAAAAGAAAATAAAAAATTATATTAAATAAAACGAAACACAGATCCCAGGGAATAAATCTTATTATGGATAATATGTAAGAACAAATTAAATTAATAGGTGGAATACTGCAATTATGATATATTTCCTAGGTCGGACAAATATAAACTAGATTACTAATTAGTGACTATCTCCTCTCGGTCTCAAGAACACCAAATTAGTCAATCTCATAAGCAAATTAGTTCAATTCCTAGAGTTTAATACATCTCAACTGGACAATATAGAGTATATCATGCATTTCTAATCCCACTATCAATATTCACCTCTCGGTCCTTCTATCAATAGCTATACATCTAAATTAATCATCACCTCTCGGTCCTTGCATTAATCTAGAATTATAAAATAAATGCTGGAATCATGAACTTTATTAATTAATCCTAAACACGCATCCAAAATAATATTCAAACCCTAGAACTTGCTAGGAATTTAACTAGAAATAATTAAAGGAAAAGACAAATTTAAAATAAAATAAACTTGCATTAAAGTAAAAAATATAATTCAAAAGTGCATAAAATAAACTAAAATTGTAACTACAGAAATTGAGGTTGAGAAGGATATATGAACTGATGTTCATATAGGGATTGAGGTCCATTGAATAAACTAGTCTAGAGGGGTATTTATATTGTTTATTTGGGCTTTACGTGGATGAATTCTATAGGAGATAGGATTAGAATTGATGCATATCTATATCCACATATCCTACAATTAATATATCTTTTATCTTGAGTCTTCAAGGCTTCCAAGATAATATATCTCCTCAATCTTGGCCAAATCTCGCCCAAGATTCGTGAAAATCTTCCAAAAACTCCCCAAAATCATCCGCATCGGTCGATATGGATCTACGTCGATCGATGCAAATTCCATGTCCATCTGTTACAGATGTGTTGATCGATTATGTGTCTTCTCACAATATTGGCCATAACTTTTGCTCCCGAACTTTGATAGACCCGATTCAGTTGCATTGGAAAGCTAATTCAAAGATCTTTATATTTTAATGTTCCATTAGCTCAAATTTCAAGTGTTGAAGAAGTCGTGACAGTTTCATTGAACATCCACTGTTTTCAGTACGGATTTTTGGTGAATTCGACCTCAAACCTGAATAAATACACCACTACAAGCGCAATACCACTCTAACTAGACTCATGCAACAAAAATAAAGAAAATATACTAAAATTCAGTGAAAATCGAACACAAATCAAACTAGAAATGAGTGAAAATATGAACTCATCAATCCCCCAAACTTGAATATTTGATTGTCCTTAATCAAAAGAAAAGAACAAATCTCAAGTTCATGTAATCAAGGTGTGCAATTCCTCAAAAGAATCATCACAATCCCAGTATGACATCTCCACAAGCACAAACAATCCAAATCAAGTTAGACAATCAGTAAACTTTGGAAGAACCTCACAAGGAAACAATTTCGCTCATCACTCAAGTGTTTATGGGTTTATTGTGTATACACTCATCATGTATGATTTACATTTACCATAGGCTTGAGAATATTCTACTTTCTCCACTGCTTAAATGTGTACACAAGACATAGAATCAAATAGGACTTTGTTTTTGGTTGTAATGTAGGCTTTTGTGAAGGGTATGGAAAGTTTGGCCAAGTGACTAAATTAAATTGAGTTAGCTACTCTTAACAACTAAAATCACTATCTAACTCCATCCACCCTTTTCCTTTAATATTGCAATTCAAACCATAGCAACTCTTTCCAATCCTTTTATGCTCTTTAAAATATTTTTTTTTCTTTTTCTTTTTCTTAGTAGAGCTTATTAGGATATCTATTTTTTTTTTCTTAGGGTTCACTTTAATTTTGCTCACCAATTCTAACAATCCATCATCTACTCGCAAAATCATCCTTATTTCATGAAAATGTCATAGACAAGATACAATTTGCCTCATTTATGACATTCTCTCATAGATAAGATAAAACCATAAATTTTTCTTAACTCATAGACCAAGAAATAAAAATTAATAGGCTCAAAAGGGATATTCTAGGGATAAAATATCTTAAGGGATAGTGTTTGGATAAATTAGCAAACAAAGACGACCTAAAATCATTTTCTAGACTTGTGCACACTATGCAGTCTCGAAAAAGAAACAATGAACTAACTAGATATTATAGACATGCAAAACTCACATCAAATGAAATATAAAGCTCAAATCCTCACTTAAGGTGAAATTTTGTTCATCCATCGTAAACATCAAATCAAAACCCAATTCATCATGTAAGTGCAAGTCTCAAAATAAAACCCTTCCTATTATATTCTACATTCTTAGGCTAGTTCAATCACGATCACAATAAATTCAAACTATCCAAAGATCAATCCTCAATCGCAAATCGCATTCAGAAGAGACAATGTTCAATGATTAAACTAAAAAAGGTTTGAATTTTATTTCTATGAAGCAATTTAAACTAAAAACTAATGTACAAAAATTTAAATGCACGAAATATACTCAAAATAAAAGGGAGAAAAGTTTCAAATTCATGTCCACATCCCACAAATTTATTTCACTCAAAGAGTGGAAAAAGTTTGAGAAACAGACACAAATTTGAAACACGTTCCTGGTTGTCAACCGCAGATGTTGACTTTTTATTAGTGTTCTCTCTCCAGCTACAAGCAATTCAAACTGCAACAGTTCAGTCTTTTGCATCGATCGACATACTTCCATGTCGATCGACGTGGCTTTCATGCATCGAGCATCAGACTAGCTCAACGCATCTTCCTGTCGACTACGCTGCATTGGTCGACGCGAATCCCAAATTCAACCTCCTCAGACTGGGTCAATTTGAACTTCATCGACTCCCTATGTCGACCGACACACATGTGTGTCGATCGATGCAGGCACACGCTTTTTTATTCTGCAAAACATAGTTAAACAAAATAGATTGGAAATAAACAAAAATAAAATGGGAAAATTAGGTTACCTCCCAACAAGTGCTTTATTTTACGTCGTAGCTCGACATTACCTCATGAGATCATTAAGGAGGAGATCGAGTCCACACTCGGTGACCCACCTTGTCGATGGTGTAGATTAATCCATTGCATACTCTCGTGGTAAGCTCGAATCTGGAAGGCGTAGTTGATAATTTCACTCCATCATTTTTGCATTCCCACTCTACTGCCTCAACTTCCTCTTCATCATCTTCCTCTTCTTCCTCCAAATCGATTTGATTACACTCCTTTTGCTTTCGGCTCTTATCAATCACAAAGGTAATCTTCTCGTTATTTTCTCGGAGTGTAATTTCCCCATTCTTCTAGTCAATAAGGGCTCCACTCGTATCAGGGAACTCACGCCCAAGGATCATGGGCATGCTCTCTTCTTCCTTTATGTCATGGATGACAAAATCCACGGGGAAGATCAAGTGACCAACTCGGATTAGCACATCTTCGATGATTCCTTTGGATGAGTGACTGTTCGATACGCCATCTGAAGTGTGATTGTTGTGGGCCTCATCTCTTCTATGTTGAGCTTTTTGAAAACTGAATAGGGCATCAAGTTGATGCTAGCACCGGTATCACAGAGCACCTTCTTAAATTTCAATCCTCCTATGTTGTTTGTATCGACTGACACGAAGGCTAGAATGAATGGTTTCGAGAAGCCAGATTTTCGAGAGATATTTGACACAAATGTCGATCGACACTCGCGGTGTCGATTGACATGGCATCTAATTGGGAGGATCGACAGACGTGCACTTAGCTCAAATTTGGGGGTGTGTGTCGATCAACACTTTCTATGTCGGTCGACAAACGGGCTATTTGGGCAAATTTTCTTATTGTTTCCAACTTGCTATATTTAATCACTTGAACCTATTATATATCATGTAATTTTCAAAATTAGGTACTTTTGCCACTTTTGAGACTCAAAGTTAGGGCTTTTATAGTTCTTCAATTATTTCTACTTTGAACTAAAGATTTGGATCGAGATTTCTGAAGACTGGATTTAACTCGAGATTGATTTTTATTTTTGAAGAATATTTATAGGTTTTATCTTTTCATATTCTTGTTTAATATGAACATGTGTAGGTAACTCCTTAATCAGATTTTAGGGTTTATATGATTATCTTGGATGCATGTCTAGGTTATCAAATCGATCAATACTTTAATTAGGTTTATCAATTCTTGTGCTTTTTCTAAATATGAGATAATTGGCCATTAGATTGGATTTCATAATTAATTAATTTGAGAATGAAAGGTGAAAATTAATTAATCGATTAAATAATTTATAATGTGGATTTTTATTATGTCTCAAAGGAAGAATTTAATTTATATGAGTAAATTTGATGTTTTGGGGAGTTGTTAATTTTTCTAGAGGCCGAGAGGATATAGAGAATTAATAATCTACTTTATGAATTGCCAAACTCTGGAATTTGTAATAATTTTCTGATGTTCCACCTTAATCCTTATTTTTAATTGAACGATCGATTTCCCTTGCATGTTATCCAAGATATGAACTTGCCATCGAATCTGAACTTTTCTCTGATTCCTTAAAAAACCTAGTTTAATTTTGTTTTAATTTAATTTCTGCAAATTTCTGATTTTAGTTACAAAAACCCTTTCAAAATCTAATTTACTTGAACAATAAACCAAAAGCTATGTTTCAGTATATGGGATATTCGCTTATACAATCTCTGTGGTTCTCAGATCAGGGTGAGCTCAATGAAGAACTCTTTGTTTCCTGTTATGTTTGTTGAGCATCCGCTTTCGAGGATCCATTCACTTTTCTCTCAAGGTACCTATTCCCGCAATCACAAGGTTTAATTTTTAGGTCCTCGAGTATCTACGGATCCCACGCGATTAGCTCATGTGATCAGCTCGTTAGGGATCCACACTTTTGTGATCTTGACAGGAGGTGTGGTTTTGCTGTTATCACAGGAAGGAACCTTTACCTTCCTTCTGAAATAATGCATGATTTTTGATTGGGGAGGTGTAGAAGTGTGTGTAGTTCTCTTAGAAGTATACTTATGTTGAGAACCTCCGAATCTGATTCCGGGTGTGAGTACCATGGCGCTAGCTTGTTAGACAAGTATGAACCACCTTGGTTAGCCTTCAAAGACTTTACATGGAAAGTGTGATTTGGCTCTAGCATCAAGTAGATGTTCCCCCTACTTGGTATAATCATCATCTCAAGCTGGACTTGAGATTTGGTTCTTCGATGGGTATGCTGACCGGGTTGGGTCTTCAAGTTCCTTGCAGCATGTATTGGCTGCTTAGCCAAACCGATCAAAGTAGTTAACTTCCTTGCAGTAGGAACATAATGCTTAGTCAAGTTCTGAGGCCAGCATGAGATTTTGCCAGCTTAAGGTCTTGCTGTTTAATCATCTTAACCTTTAACTTAGACTTATTTTTCCCATTCTGATACGTTAGCTTAGGGTTGTTGGCTAACCAACCATTAGCATTGCCAATATGAGCTGCACTTTGAATGCTAACCCTTGACTCACACTGTGTACTAAGGTTTTTTTTTATAAAAATAATAGGTCTCTTAGTACCAGTAGGTGCTGGGTTTTAACTGCTCAAATCATTTTCATATCCTAACCCTGACTTATCTAAAGGGCTCTCTCATGTTTTGCATTACCTCATCGAGCCCTCTTGACCTTTCCTAAAGAAAAAAAGTTTTTCATCTTGCTCAAGGATGGTTAAATTTAAGGATATACATTGGGTTTTTAAATCTTCAAGGCTTTTAAGTAAGGCTAGGTAATCTTCCCTAAGTTTTGCTAGCTCCTCACTAATAGACCTTGAATTTTCAATCCCCTCGATTAAAATTGAAACCTGTGATCATACTGAGGTGTTTTCGCCAACTAGGAAATTTTTTATTTCATAAAATTTTTTAAATTCATACGATAAAATGTCTAAAGTGATCTCCTCCGAGTCAGAGAAGTATGACTCAAATTCATCAAGAATGTATGTTGAGTGATCAGTAATTGGTGAAGTGTTTACCTGCTCACTTGAAGTTGTGGGTGTTGTGTCAACTTCCGCTTCAGATCCTTCATCAACTTCTTCTCCAACTGCGACCAGGAATGATAGAAGAGCTTCCTCATCATCTTCTTCCTCAGATGAGTAATCCTCATCATGATCAGGAATGTCCAGTATCTCCAAACTTGTTAACATAACTTGAGCTATGGCTTATGATGCTCAGCGCTCGAAGACCTTTTTCAATCTTTCCCCTTCCTCTTTGTCAAAGAAGGTCACTCGAACTTTAGGTGTTCGGACATTGGAAGCATGCTCTAGGGGCTCTCTTGACGAACCTCTTTTCTTCGAAGTCGGGAACTTTCTTCTTCCCTTTTTGCCTTCGCGAGGAGTTTTCAAAGCCTCCTCATTTTTTCTTCAAGCTCAGCAATTGAGCTTTTTCCTTCCTTAGATTGAGAACTAGATGTCGTTGGCTTCTCTTGTTGTAAGCTTGACTGACCAGCTGGCCGCTCAGTATGGAAGGGTTTCTTAAGTTTCCATTTTGAATCCCTCTTCACGAAGTAAGCTGCATCTTCAGCTTGGCAACTTTGCGAGCTGGCTGCTTCAATTGCCTTGTTCATGTTCATCATTTGGATATCCCATTCGTGGGCTTGTAGTTGGGCGAACAATTCATTGGTCATCATTTAGATAAGTCTTTTTCTTTCAGCAAGGTTGTCTTGATGAAACGAATCCTCTTTTGACATTTTGGATAGGATCTTTACGTTAAGATCTACATTGGAGTACGACCTATCCAAAGCCTTGAACTCGCTGACGATGGAATTAAATCTCTTCTCCATTGCCTTTATAGTCTCTTCAGGTTGCATCTGGAATGACTCGTACTTGTCGACAAACACTTGCAATTTGTTGCGCTTCATCTGATTGATTTCGTGGCAATGTGTGTTGAGGTAGTTCCATACTTCTTTTGCACTTTTGAGCTCCATGACTTCCTCCACTAGAGCATCCGGTAAGGAATATAGTATTGCTTCTAGAGTTACGGAGTAGAGTTGATTTCTTCTTTTGTCTTCTGGACACCACTCATTGTACTGCTTCTCGACGGTTCTTGCACCTTCATTTACAAGATGTGGAAGGACCTTAGTGAACTATATTGGCACTTTTTCCAGTACCTCTATAATCTTCGGATGAACACTCTTTAGCTGGATGGAAGACCTCTTCTTGGATTATACAATTCAGTTTGCAAGTGAAAATCCCTTCAGGTCCTAAATCAGAGTTAATGAAACACAGCAAAAATTTTAATACTAGCTTGCACTCTCAAGCTGGCTATTTGAAGCACCAGTTAGGTTTTTGAAAACTTGTTGTGTAAGAGAGAAACTTACTAAGTAGATTTTAGGTATACTCCAACGCTCATAAAGTGTTAGGTTTTAAATAGAAGCAATTAAATGAAAACAATAATGTGCAAAAGGATTTATAGATGTTCAGACCAAAATGTCCCATGTTCTCTCTTGAGACAAAAGTCTGGAATAAACTAAGAAAGAATTACAAAAGTGTAGCACGATCGATATCATGTTGGTAGAAGCCATTGTCTGCCATCTCCAAGCGCACTTTGTGTAATCTTTTGCTAGCCTAGACTTCTTCACATCTGGAGAGATGACACACCTTGCTACCGCCAGCTGGTTGGTAAGAGCTTAAGAGTTCTTCTCAGAAATTGGTTGCTTGCGGTGTTAGACGCCCGTAATAACTACTAGAGATGTAGTGACTCCAAGATGGTTTCCTACATCGAAAGTAAAAAAAACAATGATAACTCTATTTGTGAAGCTAAGAGTCTCATGTCCAACGGGTGGCATATAGATGTTAATCGGCTAAAATGATTTGAAAACTTGTGAGTTGCAAATTGATTCACATAACTTCGTAAAGTGTCAATAATCTTTTCCTCTAGAACTCTTCATCTATTTATAGGTGAAGACTGGAGAAGATTAAATAGTAGTCGTTTAAAGACACGAACTAACCATCCCATCAGATGTCTTCTTTTCTTGAAGATTTAGTGTCCTTTGCTGAAAAAAATAGGTTGACTTTTAGCCTTTGTCAGAACGGCTCTGAGCTAATCCATGGAATCCTTAGCTGGTTGATTCATTGGACAAACAAGCTTTAAGGATCCACAAACTTTAAGTTCTCCTTTTAAAGTTTGGGCTTCAAAAGGCTTACACTTGTCTTGGTTCTCTTTGTCTCTATTATGCGGGATTGAGATTCGCCTTACTGGCGATGATGTGTCAACTAGTTTTCCTTAAATGATGCTTCCAAGTTAGTTACTAGTTTCCTTAACTCCAATCTGGAAGCCAAATTGCTCCCATACCTTGTACAATCAGATCCAATACAACTCGATAAGTTCCAAACAGGACTTTACAAGTTTGAACTAATCTAACACTAGAGACACTCTAAGCTGGTAGCATTTGACACGTCCAAATAAGTGGGAGTTACGTTAATACCTAACGATTTCCCCTTTTTGATCTTGTCAAAATCACCCTAAGCTGAAAAAAAGATTACCAGTTTCTAAGTTTACAAACTATCAGAGCTTGCACAAATAACACTCGAAAATATAAATCCTTCAAGAACAACCTACCCTAAAAGATGTTCCCCCTCAAAATGAGAGATATTACTTGATTAATCGTACGAAAAAATATTAACTTGTTGACTATACTGGAACATGAAAACTCACCAGAAAAGATAGAGAGAGAAGATTGAGACAATGAGTTTTTGTCTTAAAACTTGATGCAAGTTTCCATTACTAATTTGAAAATAAGTACAATGGAATCAAAAAATAGACTGAGAAAAAATTACAAAAGTATACCAATGCTAAGAATGATTATATCTTCTTGGAAAGATCTTCAATCCTTTTTGCAATTTGTGGAATCATCTTAAGCTCTTCTTCTCTTTCCTTCTCTCGGCTAGTTCCTTCTCTTCCTTGGCCTTCTACTTAACCTCTTCCTTCCTCGCTCTCTTCTTCATCCTTCTATTGCTTCTCTTTCCCTTTTTTGACAACATCAATGAGGGAAGACCTTGTATGCAACTATGTTTTTACTTTCTGCTTTAATTTATTGTTTTCAGACAGGTCTACTGCTCATATTCTTAACCTCTTATCATCAAACCCTTTAACTGGTCCGAATTTTCTTGAATGGAAATTTCGCCTGATGGAACTACTCTGTACTGCAAAACAAGCCTATATACTTTATATGGACCCACTGTCTCCTCAGTATTGAGGAATTGTTCTAGCTATGAGCGAGAATTCTATGAAAGATGGAAAGCTTTTGATGAGTTTACTCGCTATCTCATCATGAACAATCTTTCTAGAGAATTAAGGCCCAAGTACAGAAAATACCAAAGTGTTGTTGAGATATGGAGGGAACTTGTGAAAGTATAAGGGAAGGTGAGACGAACCATCAGTTATGATCTTGTGAAAGACCTCGTTTGTAAGAAAATGACTGAGAGGAGTTCGTTGGCTATGCACTTCGTTAGCATGATGAAAATTATGAAGAAATATAGAAAAAGAGGTGGACAAATCAATAAGCGGGGAGAAATAAACATCGTCCTGCACTCTCTATCTGATTCTTATATTGGTTTCATCAAGTCTCCCAGTGCCACACGCGAGTTTCCTCTACATGAGTTACTCAGAACCCTGTTGCGAGAGGTGTCTTACATGATAGCACTCAAGTTTGCTCCAACTTTGTCAGCTTTTGACAAGGAAGTTGCTGAAGCAAAGGAAGTTCTTAAAAGGTTATATGAAGAAGATAAGGCAAAAGCCATCACCAGGTCATGCAAACGCAAGCGAAGTGAATTAAATTGTCTAGTGCCTAGCACGGGTAGACAAGGTACGTCATGTGCATTTATAACGGAAACATGTTTAGCATCAGTTTCTACCTATTCTTGGGTAGTGGATACCGGAGCTACTAATCATGTTTGTTATACTTTGCAGGGGTTCAGGCCGACAAGGCAGCTGAAGCATGACGAGATTACCATCTCAATGGGCAGCGGAGAGCGGGTCTCAGCAGTAGCCATTGGAGATTTTACTTTATGCTTTGAAAACAATGTTTTGATTTTGAGAGATATTTTATATGTCCCGTTTTTTCGGCGGAACGTAATTTCAGTTTCCAAGTTATTTAGTGATGGATATTCAGTTATTTTTTAAAGTGGAGTTTCTATCATTGGGAATAACGGTGTTATTTTTCATGGTAAACTTATTGACTCTCTCTATATCATTGATTGTATGCATAAATCTTTCGTGAATGTTGCAAACTCATCTAATAATAATAATCATTTAAAGAGAAAGTTTTCTTCCGCTGAGGATCAAACATATCTCTGGCACTTGAGACTAGGTCACATCAATCTAAAGAGGATTAAAAAATTAGCATGCGATGGGCTCTTGGATTCTTTTCAAGTGGTACCGCATCAAATCTGTGAATCTTGTATAGAGGGAAAGATGACGACCAGGCCTTTTAAGGCAAGTCAGTCTCGAGTAGAGGATGTGTTGGAATTGATCCACTCTGACTTATGTGGGCCAATGTCGATGCAAGCTCGTGGAGGTTATGAGTACTTCGCCACATTTATTGATGATTACTCATGATTCTTAGCAATATTGTTGAGGAGTAGACGTAAATCTATTGGATCGAACCACTATAAATATTGCGTGTTCTTTACTGTTCTATTGGGTTATGTTCATTGATTTAAAACCTAGCAACTCAAGTTGTTAGAGTATACTTGAAGAAAACCCTAAGTACGATTCTGAGCTTAAACATTTAACAAGAATTTAAGTGCAAGATAATATTTAGACTTCCGCTGCATTCGTGTGTGTTTGTTGTTCGATACTCACCACGACGACTCTGATCAGGGAGAAACAAGTGGTATCAGAGCGGTAGGTTGTAAGACTTGCTTCTTCTGAGTTGCTTCGACCAGATCTGTGTTTATTCCTAGCACTATACTTTGTTTATTTGTGTCTCTAGCTCAGGAACTTCAAGATTATAATGATGAATCATACTTTGCCAAAGTATACAAAGGAGAAGTTCAAGTCATGGCAAAAGCTTGCCAACGTCCAGCTGCAAAGCATACATCCGGAGATGGCGGATGTTCTTGCGAAAGGTCCAATCCAAATTTTGAAAACTAATCTTTTTTAGGACCAGTTGATGATGGAGAATCGAGACCTAAAATGGTCGTGAAGCCGTTTGATGAATATACGGTTGAAGATAAGAAGAGAGCTCAGTTGGAGCACTTAGCGAAGAAGCTAATTCTTGATTCTTTGCCACCGTTGATGGCAGATAAAGCTTTGGACTTTGATATAGCCAAAGAAATGTGGGATTACGTTTGCGAATCCTCCCAGGAGACAGACCAGATGAAGCACAACAAGCTACAGGTAGCTATTGACAAGTATGAGTCTTTTTCTATGCTTGCAGGTGAATCCATACAAGCAATGGAAGAAAGATTTGTTGGGAAATTTGGCTAAGTTTCCTCTCCCCAGTAGCTACTTGTTTAGATTCTAGTTTGGTGTTTTGGTGGATCAAATCCTAAGTCCTACCAGCGTCAGTTGTCTCTAGATAGCTCTAGATCTCAAATGTAAAGTCCTGTTTAGGTCTTTTGAGTTGTAAGTCGCAGCTGATCAAGACTCATGCTGGCTACTGTTCACCAGCATGAGATGTACTTACCAGTTGAGAAAAGTCTCACCAGCAAGCGACTGACAAGACTCGTGCTGACACTGTTCATCAGCATGAGAAGAGCTAATGACTGGCTACTGTTCACCAGTTGGGAAGGTTTTCATCAGCAGGGAGCTGACAAACCTTATCAGCAGAATAGGTGTTCTCACTGACACTGTTCACCAGCGGTGAAGCCACCAGTCATGGGAGATTCCAAGAGTTAACATCAGACATATCGGTAGACTTAGATTGTGCCAGCGCAAGTCACCAGCAGAGACTGCCAGCACAAGATCACCAGAATGTTCTACCAGTCGGATGTTACCAGCAGAATTCAAGATTCACTCTCCCAGAGTCTTAGAGACAAAAAGAAGATTCGTCTGAGGAATAAACTGACAAAGCATGACTTTAAGGGATGATACCTTAAAGTCTATCAGTTCAAGACACCAGTTCCGATTCCTCGTACTGACGAATAGTGCCGTTCTGACATAAAGAGATCAATGTCAGATAAAGTGGACAAAAGCATGGCGCTTTCCGGAAATTCCTACCTGCCGCCGTCAGAAGGACATGCGACGACAGAGACCTTTTCCGGATGAGTCCAAACGGCTAGAAATTTGAATGGGATCCTGCGTCTATAAATATGTCGGAGCTACCAACATTTAAGAAGCTTGCTTCCCAACATTCAATACTCTTGACCTACCGAAAGACTCAGAATTTATTACGCTCAAGCAAGCAAGCAAATCTTTCGAGGCCTTTCTAAAGGCTATCCGTGTGTTGATTTATTCAAACACGAGACTTCAAGCTTCCAGCTTGTAAGTTACAGATCTCGTTGGTGTTCTTTCTCTTCTGAGGAAGTTCACAGCAGCTCTTGTGCCAGCCAGCACCTGAGTTATTACGGGCTTTTTGCCGTATTGAGAAGACACGTTCTTGGGAGAACTAAACACCCACGCAGTCAACTAAGGAGGTTGAAGTGACGTGCTCGCACTCCAACAGCTGATCAGAGTTGAAGAAGGACAAGGCCGGGAGCGGTTGATCTAGTGAACTGGTGGACGAGGCATTCACCAGGTAGAGATAGATCGTAGGACGCTTGTACCCGATTACTCTTAGTGAAATTTCCAGTGCTACGACTGGAGAGTGGACGTAGATCAGTTGATCGAACCACTATAAATCCTTTATCTTTTATCAGCTTTCTGCATTTCATACTGATTTAAAACCCAGTACCCAAGTGCTGGTGTATATCTGAAAACTGATATAACTGTGCAAACAAGGCCTAAAACATTCTAAGTCTTGAGCTACCAGCTGACGAGCCAGTTGCCAGTCAGCTGAGTACTCAGAGTGCCAATTGACTTACCAGCTGACAAGGTCCCAGTCAGCTGAGTAACCAGCAGAGCGCAAGAAACGAACTAACACATTTTCCGCTGCCAAGTTATACCCTGATAATCCGGGACCAACAAGATTCAACACCATCATGGGAGAGCTCCGAAATCTGGGTAAAACATACGATAATGGAGAAATGAACAACAAGATCATCTCTAAACTCTACCCAAGGAGCGACTGGTTCGTTAACATGACCAGCTTGAGTTAGAAAGACCTCAGCAAGATGTCTACATCTGAGGTATTTGCTCAACTCGAAACTCATGAGTTCATTTTACAACAATCAAAGAAGAGCGAGGCTGTTGTGGCTCAACTTCATCAGCAACTGTTGTGAACTCTGAAGACTTAGCATATTTTGCTAAGAAAGATGCAAGCAAATGGAAGACAAAGAAGCCATTCTTCACTCAAGAAAGACCCGTTCCTGCTTCTCCATCAAAAGAGGTTACCTCTACCCCCAGCTCTCAGCCTGAGGATCTGAAGATAAGTGAGCTGGAAGAGCAAATGCGAAAGCTTCAGAAGTTGATGCTGGAAGCTAAACCTGAGAAAGAAGCGAAGGAAGACATGCTTGCTTCATCATCCTCTCGTTCCGCAGAGAGAAAGCCCAGGACATGCTTTGAGTGTAATTCTCCTGATCATCCTAAGCACGAATGTCTGAGGGTAAGCTAGGAAGAAAGAGAGCGCCTCAAACAAAGGTTTGAGAGAAGAGCTGAATAGGCGGTCACCAGAGCGTTGCTGACCAAGACCGAGGTGCTAGACGATCCTGATAATGAAGAGGCGTATTACTCTTCTGAGGAAGATGATGAAGAAGCCATGCTGGTCTTGATGGCAGATATTGTTGAAGATCAGTTTGCTGATGCTGAGCAGAGTGCTGAATCGGCTCTAGCAGTCAATGCGAATGAGGTACCATCTACTAGCACTTCTAGCTTAGCAATTATGCATGAATCGGATGAACCATTTCTAGATTCTGAGGATGATTATCTCACGAAGCTTTCTATCAAATTTTCAAAGATGTATGAAATCAAGAATGCCATAGTGGGAGAAAACACCTCTTTCAAAACTCAAGTTTCATCTTTGACCGAGGAAGTCAAAAGACTAAGGTCCAAATTAAGTATGGAATTTTTGAAACTTAAAGCATATTTCTCTAAGCTCTCTGAAAATTTTCAAAACTTAGAAAAAGAGAATCTTGCTTTGAAAGCTAAGCCTAAGGAGGAATGCATATGTGCTTACACATCCAGGAAGGCAGTACTTAACGCCATTGTCGGACAACAGAGAAGACATTCTGACAAATCAGGATTGGGTCTTGGATGTGTTGAAGCAGCAAGGAAATTCTCTAAGGGTGCCTTGAACAAGAATGCTGAATTTTCTAAGCAGAGAAAGATATCATTCGTTTCTGGTGGAAAATTGAATGCTGATAAAGGCAAAGAAAAGGTAAATGTTGAGTTGTCAACTGCTAAGCAGACAAATTGGCGTATAAAGCATACCTCTGCTGGACCTCAACAGAATGCTCAGAGGATGCCTGCTAGGCATGTTAACGCTAGATCTCAACAGGCTACCCCGAGAATGCCTGCTAAGCATACATCTGCTGGATCTAAGCATAGTACCCAGAAGGTGTCTGCTAGATCTCACTCAGCAGTGCCGAGTAGGAATGCAAAGCATTATATTACAAATGCTAGGATAGCATATCCTTCCTTCACTAAAGGCAAGCAGGTAGCATACCATGCTATAAGATCGCAGTACCCTAAGTACACACCACATAGGAGAAATACTTATGTGAGGCCCGAGTCCAATCAGTTCCCATTTCCAAGGACTAGGAAGGATCAGCTCACAACTCCACCTAGATCTAATTATGCAAAGCATACTTATCCAAAGGTCGAGAAGGTTGTGATGAGTGATATCAAGAAGCCAATTTTGAAAATTACGAAGATGTGGGTTCCAAAAGGAACTATGATCCACGCTAATCTCATAGGACCCGATGCTAAGCGGGTACCTAAATCAATGTTTTGATTGTTTTGCAGGGACAAGATCAAAGTGCTAAGACATCAAGTATGTCAAATGAGTGGATCCTAAATAGCGGTTGTTCAGTGCACATGACAGGGGATGAAGAGTTATTCTTAGACATTCAAAGAATCTATGTCCCCACAGCTATGTTTGGCGACAACAGCAAAGGCAGAGTAATTGGGAGAGGATGCATAGAGCGAAATGGACTAAGGATTATCAATGTGGCGCTCGTATCTAATCTCAAACACAACCTACTAAGTATTAGCCAGCTATGCGAAAATGGGTATACCGTTTCTTTCGTTAATACTGGTTGCTCTATTGCTGACAATGCTACAGGTGAAGTAAAGCTTAGAGGCATCTGAAAAGTGGCCTATATTGTTGATTAGCAAAGTGACTAGCAACATTCTTGTTTTGTAGCATTGAACAGGGAGGAAACCAATTGGCCATAGCATGAGAGGTTAACTCACCTGAATTTCAAGACCATCAACCACCTAGCCAAGCATAAGCTTGTTGAAGGATTGCATGTTGAGACTTTCCAAAAGGAAGGTGTGTACAAAGCTTGCCAGCAAGGGAAGCAGACCAAGGCATCTTTCAGATCAAACCCGGAGAAGGCCACTTCAGAGAGGATCCTAGAGCTCTTGCTTATGGATCTATTTGGCCCAATCACTCCAGCCACTGTAAGTAAAAAGGTTTATACACTTGTGGTTGTTGATGACTTTTCCAGGTACACATGGGTTCATTTGCTGAGAACCAAAGACGAAGTCAAGCTCATCCTTCCAGAGCTAATCCTTAAGGAGCAAAATAACAAAGAAGTCACCGTCAGGAGGATTAGATCGGACAATGGAACCGAGTTTTGCAACGGAATTTTGATGGATTTTTGCACCGAAGCTGGTATCGGGCATGAGAAATCCACTGCTAGGACCCCCCAGCAGAACGGTCTAGCAGAGAGAAAGAACTGAACATTGAAGGAAGTTGTGAGGTCAATGCTTGCTGATTCCGGTCTAAGTGGAAAGTACTGGGGTGAAGCAGCCAAGACAGCTTGCTATACACAGAATAGGAGCAGAATCAATGGCAGATTCAATAATACTCCTTATGAAGTGTACAATGGTTGTAAGCCTTCTATTACTCATCTACGTGCTTTTGGTTCGACATGTTATGTTCATAATAATGGGAAGTCGAAGCTTAACACTTTTTCTCCTAAGTCTGATGAAGGTGTGTTCCTGGGATATGGACACCCATCTTAGAAGGGTTATAGAGTGTTAAACAAGACGACTCAAGTTGTGGAAATAACATGCAATGTTATTTTTTATGAGTCTATCTTAGGGCGCAGAGTTATAAGAGAGAAAGATTATAACAATCATGAGACTAATGATGTCAATGATCAATTCATCTTGAATTCTTTCAAAAACTTGAGGATTGATTCGACTAAGTCTATGAGTGATTGTAATCCAATCCAGACGCACTCAGCAGGTGACTAGACTGCTGATCGGGCCGATGATGCTAATCATCATGCTGAGGCCATCCCACCAATTTATCTTAATGATAATTTGGATATTCTGGAATCGCTTGAAGAAGAAGATTAAGAAATTCAAGATCGAGGACACGTTGCTGAAGAAGGACTGGACGCTATTGAAGGCGTTGTTGAGGACTTTGTCAAAGACGATGCTGTGATTTCAGCTGCTGAAGTTCCAGTTGCTAAAGTTCCAGCTGCTGAAGATCCAGTTGCTGAAGTTCCAACTGCTGATGTCCAGGATGTTGATGTTCCTAATCCTGAGGTGCCAACTGCTGAGCCAGAAGTGATTGTTGAGGACAATGTACTAGCTGAGAACAATTCAGCAGGCGAAGCTAGCAATGCTACACCAACAACCAGCAATCTAAAGCCAAGATGGCTAATAGATCATCCATTAGATGTTATGATCAAAGATGTCAATGATCCAGTAAGGACGAGACAAGGCAATGCTATGTTGGCATGATATATTTCCCATGAAGAGCCATCCAAGGTTGAAGAAGCTCTACAGAATCCAGATTGGGTGAATGCTATGAAAGAGGAGCTTGCCGAGTTAACGCGCAACCACGTTTGGGATTTGGTGGACAGACCTGAACACCAGAGTGTTATTGGAACCAAATGGGTGTTCAAGAATAAGAAGGATGAGTCTGGAACAGTCATTCGAAACAAAGCTCGTCTCATAGCAAACGGCTATAGAAAATGAGAAGAAATTGATTATGATGAGACGTTTGCTCCAGTAGCTCGTCTGGAGGCAATAAGATTATTCCTAGCATATGCTGCACATCATGAGTTTTATGTGATGCAGATGGATGTCAAGAGTGTCTTTCTTAATTGTGAGCTCAAGGAGGAAGAGTACGTTGAGCAACCATCAGGCTTCGAGCAGGGAAACCAAGTTTACCGGCTAAAGAAAGCCTTATACGGTTTTAAGCAAGCACCGAGAGCTTGGTATGGAATATTGTCAAAGTTCCTGCTAGACCATGGTTTTAAAAAAGGGAAGATTGATCAGACTCTCTTTTGCATCAAGGACGAAGGAAGTATTCTGCTTGTGCAGATATATGTCGATTATATTATCTTTGGCTCGAAGAATCAAAGCTTATGTGATAAGTTTTCAGAGCTGATCCAAAGTAATTTCCAGATGAGCATGATGGGAAAGATGTCCTTCTTTCTCGGATTACAAGTCCAGCAATCGAGTGAAGGGATTTTAATTCAACAAAGGAAGTACACTCACGATCTGATTGCTAAGTATTGTCCAGAAAAGACAAAGAGTTTGAGGATTCCTATCAGCACGAGTTGCCAAATCTCCATTGATGAAGGAGGAGAACCTGTGAATCCCACACTCTATCGAGGTATCATCGGATCCTTGCTTTACTTAACAGCTAGCAGACACGATATTTCTTATTCTGTCGGTGCATGCGTGAGATATCAAGCAAATCCGAAGAAGTCATACTTGGATGTTGCTAAGAGGATTATCCGATACCTCAAATGTAACGAAGGTCTAGGAATTTGGTATCCAAGGTGCGATGGGATAGCACTGAGTAGTTATTCTTATTCAGACTTCGGGGGATGCAAGATTTATTAGAAGAGCACCAGCGAGACATGCCAATTCCTTGGACATAAGCTGATCAGTTGGTTTAGCAAGAAGCATCACTCAGTGGCTACGTGTACTACTGAAGCTGAACACGTAGCAGTCGCTAGTTGTGGTTCTCATGTCTTGTGGATTCGGCAAAAATTGCTAGATTATGACATTCCTTCTGAATGTGTGCCGATCTACTGTGACAACAATAGTGCTATGTGCATAACGAAGAACCCCGTTCATCATTCAAGAACGAAGCATATTGATATCCGACATCATTTTATCCAAGATCATCATGAGAAGAAGGATATTGATATTCAATATATATGCACTGAAGATCAGCTAGAAGATATCTTCACCAAGCCGCTTGCTAAGGCTCATTTAAAAGAACTTTGTCTAAAGTTAGGCCTCTTGGAGCTGGAAGATGATGTGGATGAATGAGTATTATGTTCTCATTCTTTCTGGATTTTAGGATTTCTGGTTTTCTTGAAGAAGACGGAGAGAAACGTATCCTAGCTTACGTTTTTATGTTGATGATTCTTGTTGCTAACTTTTGATTGCTAAGCATTTTGGTTGCTGAGTCCGAGCTCTCAGCATTTACCTGATATGCTAAGTTTATTGCAACAAATGATTCTGATGCTCGCTAGAAGTCGGGTGCTGAGTCTAAGCTCTCAGCATTTCGTCGGGATGCTGTGTTATTATTCAAAAAATTTCATCAAGTGGTACAGACGTTTGCTAGAAGTCGTTTGCCAAGTCCAAGCTCTCAGCAGACAATATGGGAATGCTAAGATGTTTGTATGCTAAGCTGTGGATGATGTGTCCCAGTTCTCAGCAGATCATATATGATTGCTAAGGACTTCTATGCCAGCAGATTGCTGAGTCCAAGCTCTCAGCAGTCTTCAGAAGTCAAAGAGGGAAGTTTTAAATTTGAATTGATGCGTCCGACATAGTGCATTTAATGCATGCAACTGGTTGCGTCAAGCCAAGAGGCGACACGTTAAAAGCACTCGAGCGTTTTGGGGCGTGGGTTACCATACGAAGGGACTTGCCAAATCTGAGCCGTTGAGTGAATTTGAAGAGATGTTTCCCCAGTCGTCGGATCATTGTCCAGAAGGTATAAACCTTTCACTTCATTCATCGTTCAAATCTTCTACACTTTGAATTTGAAATCCCTAGAATTTCTAAGCCTTCCAAACACTCCCAAATTCTACACTTCGAAATTCTTCCAAATTTCTCAACATGTCTAATCCTGAATCCTCCACCCCATCTGAAACTCCGATTAAGTTTTACTTCTAGCCTACTCCAGACTTGATGTTGCATGAGAGACATGCACCAATGTTTACCAACATTGCATCGAAGGACGATGTTTGAAGAAGAGATCCCCTACTCCCGCCTGGTTACTCTTGCCAGAAAGAAAGAACAATCTGGGTTATCTAAAGCCCAGAGGCGCGCGGCGCAGATGATGAAAGATAGGATTCTGTACACTCCTCTCGGTGCGGTACAGTTTCCAGAATGGGTGATGAACACCCTGGTACAGGCGCAAGTAGTCCAATATCTATCTGCTGAGCCTACGAAATTCCGAGCACATATGGTCTCGGAATTCTATTCGAGGGCTGTCTTTGATGATTGTCACATGTTTTTCACAACCTCTGTGTTTGGGACCCTCATCAAGGTAACCGCCGCCGCCCTTGCAGAGACATTCGGGCTTTGCAATTCAGGCGAACGTGTCTCCACATATAAGGTGGTTAATACCGAAGAGATGAAGGCTCGGTTGAATGAGTGGAAAAGATCGGAGGTGCAGGAGGACCGGGCACATCCTTGGAAGGTAGCCACTCCGATACATCATTTCAAGGATGACTATAGACTCCTTGCTGAGCTCGTAATAAAGATGTTCCAATGCAATGCGGGATCGTATTCAGAATTTTCTGCCAAGAAGTATGCCGTGATGATGGCATTGGTAGATGGATTCAATTGGAACTGGGCGCAATTCTTTTTTGAGCGGTGGTTGGACCACGCTAAAGAGAATTTGAAGATGAAGGAAGAAGGAATCTTCATGTCCAATGTTAATTTTGGACTGAAGATTAGCAAGTTCCTTGAGACAATCATTCTGAAGGAAGAACTCTACAAGGTTTAGGTTTTGCTGAATACTGATTACATTTCCATGTGGAAGAAGCAGCCAACCCTAGCAGCCAAGACACCCTCTACAGGTGAGATGTTGTTGCAGCAAGCTACTCCACTATCTGTTGAGGAGATTGCTACTCTTCAGAAAGCTGCTGAAACAGAGCAATGCTTTCAGAACTTGGAGGAGATTGAGAAGCTCGGAGATCTGCCCGTTGAGCAGATTGACGAAATTATGGAAAAGAAACAAGCTAAACATCCAACAACAGTTTTGGGTCAAATTGCGGTGCCAATTCCCAAGAGAAAGAGATCAGATGTTTCATCTCCTGAGAAGAAGAGGACGCATCGACGTCTTGTTAAGACTGCTGAACAAGATAAAGCTGAGAAAGAAGCAGCGGAGGAGGAGGCTGCTAAGAAGAAAGCTGCAAAAACTCATCTCTCGGAAAAATCTCTTGAAGAATGATTGAAAGGTATAAGGAAGAGGAAAGCTCAGAAGGAGCATGAAATAAAGAAACACAAGAAGGAAATGGAGAGGCTTACTTTCGAAGCCAGAGATAGGAACTTCGAGCAAGCCAAGAAGCGTGTTGAGGAACGTGCTGCTAAGAAAGCGGCTGCTGAACATCAAGCAGTCGAGAAAGCTATTGCATTGATAGCAGAGCAACTGAAGATGCACGAAGGCAAGCAGTTGAAGCTGTTAAGAATGGATAAGAAAAGGTGGTTCCTGAAGTCCTCACCCCAACCCCCCGTAGCTGAAAAGATCGTGGTAGAGCAGGGAGGCTCTAACCGATAAAGATTTTGACAAGTTGATGGAGACCGGAGCTTTTGACGCTCCAGACCGCCCTCTTGGTCAAGCCGAAGTTTCAATAAAGGATCCTGCTGATGCTTAAGGAGGAGACAGTAGTGATGAAGAGGTTGTTTTTTAGGAAGCCTCTGGGTCAGGAAGGAATACTGAGGCAGGTGCTAGCAGCACCAGAGGTGCTGAAGTACATGCTGAGAAATACAAGAAGGAAAGGCTGATGGCCAGGATGGCTGCTGAAATAGCTGAGCGAGAGGCCGCAGAGCTGGATGCTCGAGATCGAAGGATTGTCAAGTTTCTGGAAATTGACATCCTTATTTGATAGAAGAAGAGAAGGAAAAGGCTTTCCAGACTACTGAAATCATGGAAGCAGCCAAGCGTATAATAGATGAGGAGGCTCGCTACTTGGATGCCCAATCTGCTATAGCTCAAGCCAAGAGCGGGGCCACGCTCTTATTTGCTGAAGAGGCTCGCTACTCCGCTGCTCAAGGAGAGCTTATCCAAGCCATGGAGTCAGAAGAGCGGTTAATTGATGAAGAAGCTCTTTATCTGGCTACTTACGGCGGTGTGAATGTTGAGATAGAAGAAGTTACCACTACTTGAAGTCGGGAGCTTGTGATTGCCACAACTTCTTCATTCGATGCTACTCCGGTAAGCGCTCACAACTTTCCGTCATACTTGAACTCTGCTATTGAATTCATTGTGTAAACCGCAATATCTTCTATAAATGAGCGAATGATAATAGAGGCTGCTGATATAAGGAGGGAAGTTAAAGAGGTCAGGAGTGGAGTTTCTGAGGTCAGAGCAGAAGTAGCTGAGGTCAAAGTAGACGTCTCTGAGGTGAAGACCAACATGGACGTGCTGAAAGAAGATGTTGCTGAATCCTAGAAATAGGTAGAGCAAAAGGTCAACTCTTTCTCAACCACCTTTTTTGCTGCAATCAAAGAGGGGGAAGAGAGGAGACTTGCTGAAGCAGAGCAGGGGAAAAAGGAAGAAGAAACACTTGCTGCTGCTGAAGAGCGTAGACTTGCTATGGAGGAGTTGAAAACGCAAGAGATGGAGCTGAAGATCAAAATGCTAGAGATGGAGAATGAAAAGATTGCTAAGAAGTTGGAGAGAGAAGCAGCAGAGCGAGAAGCTAGCAAAGCATACTTGGAGAAATTCGTACAGATGGCCGTTGGCGAATTCGATGAGTATGATAAAGGAAAGAAGCTTGCCCCTGACTCCTGAGTTCTAACATCTTATCTAGCAAATCTTTGGTAACATTTCTTTTGATCTTTTCTGATTTCATTGTACTTGTAATGATCACTCATATGAATGAAATCGGATAAGACTTAGACAATTTCTCATTGTCCAATTCTGATTTTTGTTGTGTGTCTTAGTTGATATACACTTTCTGTGTATTCAACAAAAATGCATATGGATGATGAGATTAATTGTCTTGTGATTGGTAAAGTAAAATGCTTGCTGATTTAATTGGATGCTAGAATTCCTAGCATATTCCGAAATAGAATATTTACTTATGTTTTTAATCGAGAAATATTTCCTAGCATTTATTGAATTGGAATTTTTTTTAAACCAATCATGCTAGAACTAAGTTGGATAAAATCTGAGTTAAATTGCTAGAATAGCTTTGGTACTTTGAATTTTTTTGTAAACTCAGAAATTTTTCTTCTTAGATTCAGCAAGCGATCGTAAGCTTTGATCGCACCAAAAAGGGGGAAATTGTTGGGAATTAATTGCGAATTCCTCCCTTAGGATCAATATTGTAAAAGTTTTGTTGAATCAAAGCTTATTTAGTTGGTCGATCATTGCTGAATTCTAGCATAGTCTAGCAACTCCAATGTAATGTCCTGTTTAGGAAAAAAATTGAGTTGTAATAGACTAGGAATTGCTTGAGAAGACTGCTGAAGGATTGAGCAGATGGAACGAAGAATATCAATTTCAAGCAACTTCGGAATGCTAGAAGTATTCTTAGCAGATGGTAGCTGCTAGAGATATCAACAGACGAAAATGACTGCTAGAGACGTTAGCAGTCAAGTGCTAAGAAGAATGATTGCTAAGGCATTAGCAATCACATGCTGAAGGAAGAGACTGCTAAGGAAAAGTTGTCAGCAGTCGGAAGAAAGTGATAGCATAATGCTGAAGGAGTCAGCATTCGCTAGCATTCTAGCAGATTGCTAAGCATTAGCAATCAGCAGATAAGCTAAAGACGCATATGTTGAAGGAGTCAGCAGATTGCTAGAAGAACCTTGCAATAAAAAGGCTTAGCAGAGTACTCCTAGCATTTTCCGATACAATGTCTAGCAGAAGATACTTAGCAGATACTTGCGAAAGACACCCGTTCTGACAGATAGTACAATCAAGGACGAAAGCCTTACCTGGAGTAGGTAAAAAGGCACTGTACACGCCGGAAAGGACGAAAAAGAAAGTTACTCTCTTGGACGAAGGAGCCGTTGTGTCTAACGGGTATGGAGATTCAATGTTTGAATCTCCAGATATAAAATACAAGTCCAAACAGAGAGAAGACAACTACTCAACTCTCGAATCAACTCGCACATTTACAGAGCAAACAAAAAAGGATTCCTTTGATAAAACGAAAAAAGGCTAATGTTGGGAAATTGTTCTTAAAATATCCCTTAGGAGTTGTGTGTAAAAGGTTTTGTTGAATCAAACCTTAGCATTTGGTCGATCATTTGCCGAATTCTAGATAAGTCTAGCATATCATGTAATGTCCTGTATAGATAATCTATTGAGTTGTAATAGTTTAGTGTGCTAGAAGATCTAGCAGCAGACACCGAAGGGAAGCATTTGCTAGAAGACAAGCGGTAGCAGAATGTTAAGGCTTTAGCATTTGCTAACGGTCAGCAAACCAAAGAAAATGCTAGCAGAACGGATGTCAAGGAATCCTCGCAGGAACTCTTAGCATGACAAATATCCAGTAGCAGATTCCTAAGAAGCACTAGCAGGACGAGAAAGTCAATGTTGGAGACACACTACTAGTCTGACAGAAAGTACACAAAAAAGGGACGGAGCCTTCCCAAAGTAGTTCGAAAGGTACACGGCAATGCAAAAAGGATCTGAACAAGTCATATCACTCTCGGACAAAAGAGACGTTGTGTCTAACGGATATGGAGATTCAAGATTTGAATCTCCATCTATAAAAGACAGGTCCAAAAAGTGAGAATGACTACTACTTTTCTCACATCAGACATTCACGAACACTCAAGCAAGAGATTCCTTTGACAAAGTGAACAAAGTAAAAGTAGTCAGTTGAGAGCCTTGTGAAAGAATATTAAATGCTCTCAACAACCAGAAGTGTCGCTCATTGATTAACTGACACTCCATTGAAGATATTCTTGATTGCATTCAAGAGTTCTCAATCATTGGGATTCCTTTCTTTTCAGAAAGAATCTAACAGTCGAACACCTGAAAAGGTCTAGACTCAGACGGGCACTCAGCCACATTCAAGAAAAGTCAGGAAGCGACTATAAAACTTCCAAATCAGGCAAGGCAGGAGTTTCGAAGGTGTGCCCTTGACCCAGCCGAGCCAACATCTGAGGAGTTCAGATTAACAGAGGATAGCTGTCAAGTAGCCAGGCCGAAAGCTCACTGCCTACTTAACTGTAAAAGGCAAATCCTTGTAATCTGTATACTTACTCAGTGAATTCTTAGCATATCAACAACTGTTTTATTGCACACGTGATTTGAAACCTAGCAATCATATTGCTAGTGTATAACTGTGAAGAAACTTAACCCATTTCTGAGCTTAACTTATATTTAGAAAGAGAAGACATAAAGTGTAAGTGACGATTATTTATTCCGCTGCAATTCGTGTTAAGTTGTTGTCACGACGACTCTGATATTTAAGGACCAACAAGTGGTATCAGAGCAGGAGGTTGAAAAACCGACTGCATCTGAGTCGCTTAAGACCAGATCTACATTTTCCTTGCACTTTTATCTGCTTCTCTGTGTTTTGCCTATCTAGCTCAGGAAACAAGATGTTGACTCATCATGCACTCGGGAAGTATTCCAAGGAGAACTTCAAGTCTTGGAAGAAGTTGGCTCTCATAAATCTGCAAAGCATCCATCCAGAGATGGAGGACAATCTGACTAAAGGTCCAATAAAGATTATGAAACCTAACATTTTTGTAGGTGCTCATGCTGCTGGTGAAGAACCAAGACCACAGATGATTCCAAAGCCCTATGATGAGTATACCACAGAAGACAAAAAGAGAGCTCAGTTGGAACATGTAGCCAAGAAGTTAATTTATGATTGCTTACCAAAACTAATGGCTAACAAATCTCTTGACTTTGAAACTGCTAAAGAAATGTGGGATTATGTGTGTGAAGCATCGCGAGAAACCGATCAAATGAAAAGAAATAAACTACAAATAGTTGTTGATAAATACGAATCATTTTCTATGATTGC
This sequence comes from Plectranthus barbatus, assembly GCA_026898455.1. Taxonomy (NCBI): domain Eukaryota; kingdom Viridiplantae; phylum Streptophyta; class Magnoliopsida; order Lamiales; family Lamiaceae; genus Plectranthus; species Plectranthus barbatus. The sequence goes on along the minus strand of JAPKLW010000031.1, from coordinate 428,220 downwards.
AGGCGAATCCATACAGGATATGGAAGAGCGCTTCAACACAATAATCGGTGAACTCAATAATCTTGGAAAAGAGTATGAAAAAGGAGAAATGAACAACAAAATCATCTCCAAACTATATCCAAGAGATGACTGGTTTGCAAAAGTGACGAGTTTGAGCAAAAAAGATCTCAACAACATGACTACATCTGAGGTATTTGCTCAACTCAAAGCTCACGAGTTTATTATACAACAGTCAAAGAAGAATGAAACAGCGGTAGCACAAGCGACATCAAACTTCGCTGGAAACTCTAAGGATTTAGCATACTTCGCTAAGAAGGACTTCAGCAAATTCAAGACGAAGAAGCCCTTCTATAAGCAAGAAAGATCTGCTCCAACATCACCCGCAAAGGAAGTTATTTCCAGTCCAGGCACACAATCTATTGATCTGAAGATCAATGAACTGGAAGAACAGATGAAAAAGATGCAGAAAATGCTAAATGAAGCAAAAGCTGAGAAAGAGGCGAAAGAAAGTGAACCATCGTCATCTAACCGCTCAGTAGAGCGAAAAATTGGAACCTGTTTTGAATGTGGTTCTCCAGATCATTTGAAGCATGACTGCCCGAAGGTCAGCAGAGAGGAAAGAGAACGCCTGAAGCAAAGATTTGAAAGACGCACTGCTAAAGTAGTGACCAAGGCGTTGCTAACCAGGACAGAGACTTCTGATATCCCTGAAAATGACGAGGAGTTCTACTATTCCTCAGAAGAAGAAGATAGCGGGGAAGCATTGTTCGTGCTGATGGCAAACATCGTTGAAGATCGGTTTGCTGATGCAGACAATGATGCTGAGCCAAACAATGAATCAGCTCTCGCTGCTGAGGAGAGTGAGGTATTATCTACAAACCCAACCAGCATTCCTATCATAGATGAATCGGAGGAATCATTTTCCATTCTGAGGAAGATTACTTGACAAAATTGTCAATTGAGTTTTCAAAAATGTATGAGATCAAAAACGCAATCATAGGTGAAAATCTCTCACTTCAACAAAATATTCAATCCCTAACCGAGGAAGTTGAGAAACTGAGGTTAGAAAGTGAGAAATTCCTGAAAGTAAAAGAAGATTTCTCTCACTAACTGACAAATGTCAAACTCTAGAGAAAGAAAATCTTGCTTTGAAAAATTATCCACGAGAGGACTGCATTTGCATGTACGCATCCAGCAAGGCTGCTCTTGATGCCCTTGTAAGCCAACAAAGACATCATAAGGATAAGTCTGGGCTTGGATTTGAATCCTCGAAAAGGATATCAAAATCCTATGATGACTCTTCTAAGAAGAATCCAATCGTGTTTGTATCTCCTAAAAATATTTCTGCTGAAAAAGGAAAAGGAGTCGTCGTTGCTGAATCATCCAGTGCTAAGCCAGTCGCTAAGCAAAAGAATGGACAATCACAAAATACGCATAACGGATCTCCGCATAAGGTCTGTACAGAGACTGCTAGGTATTCGTCTGCTAGACCTCAGCAGAGGAATCCTCAGTTGAATGCTGTGCATGAATCGACTATACCTCAGTAGAGGAACAACAGAGCGAATGCTAAGCATGTGTCGGTCAGACCTCATCAGAATCCAAGAGCATACACTAAATCGTATTCTATACGACCTAGGTATGCTGAGCGTTATGTTCCAAACGCAAGGACAGCTAAACCTACCTTTCAGCAAAGAAGGCCATATTTTTTCAATGCTGTAAAATCAACATTTCAGAAAAATACTTTACATAGGAGGAGCACCTATGTAGGTCCTGAGCCCAATTCATATGTTATTTCCAGGGCAAGGAAGGCCAAATACACCACTGCACATAGTTATAAACATGTTATGCCAAAGGGTAAAGAAGCGGTAAACAGTGAGTTCAAGAAGAAAATCTTGAAAGTCACTAAAATGTGGGTACCAAAGGGAACCATGGTCAATGCTAATCCTGCAGGACCCGATGATAAACGGGGACCTAAAACTACCTGATTCAATTGCAGGAACAGGAGTCAACAACAATAGGAACATGCCTATCTATTGAGTGGGTCCTGGATAGCGGTTGCTCTGCCCATATGACCGGGAACGAAGGATTATTCTCAGACTTGAGAAGACTGTTCAACAGTCCCAAGGTCAAGTTCGGAGACAACAGTGAGGAAGAAGTCATTGGAAGAGGGTGCATTGAACGGAACGGCTTAAGGATCATCAATGTGGCACTCGTCTCCAACTTAAAGCATAATCTACTCAGCATAAGCCAATTTTGTGAAAACGGGTACATTGTATCTTTTAAAAATACTGGTTGTACCATTGCTGATGTTATTTCAGGAGAAGTAAAACTAAGAGGCATCCGCAAGGGTGGTCTATATATTGTTGATTGGCAAAGTGGTCAACAACACTCCTGTTTTCTAGCCTTAAACAAGGAAGAAACAACATGGCTATGGCACAAGAGGTTCAATCATTTGAATTTCAAAACTATTAACTACCTCGCCAAAAACAAGCTTGTTGTAGGTCTGCCCAATGAGACTTTCCGCAAGGAAGGGATATGCAAAGCTTGTCAACAAGGGAAACAGACCAAATCATCCTTCAAGACAAATCCTGAAAAAGAGACATCTCAAAGGATCCTAGAATTACTTCATATGGATCTCTTCGGTCCAGTCACTCCACCCACTGTAAGTAAACGCTTATATACACTTGTGGTGGTTGATGACTTTTCCAGGTACACATGGGTACGTCTCTTAAAAACCAAGGATGAGGTGATACTTGTCCTACCGGAGTTGATTCTCAAGGAGCAGAATAGTAAAGAAGTTACTGTAAAGAGAATTCGCTCTGACAATGGAACAGAGTTTTGTAATGGAGTGTTGATGGATTTTTGTGCTGAAGCTGGAATATCACACGAAAGATCCACAACTAGGACTCCTCAGCAGAATGGTCTAGTAGAAAGGAGGAATCGAACGTTGAAGGAAGCCGTTCGCTCGATGCTAGCAGATTCCAAACTTCCTGCTAAGTACTGGGGGGAAGCAGTTATGACGGCTTGTTATACACAGAATAGGAGTGATATCACGAGTAGATTCAACAAGACTCCCTATGAAGTGTACAACGGTCGTAAGTCCTCTATAACTCATCTCCGTGCATTTGGTTCTACATCTTATATTCACAATAATGAAAAGTCTAAACTCAATACTTTCTCACCTAAGTCAGATGAGGGTGTACTTCTTGGTTATGGACACCCCACTCACAAAGGTTATAGGGTATTGAACAAGACTACCGGTATTGTGGAAATAACATGCAATGTTATTTTTGATGAGTCTACCTTAGTGCGCAGAGAAAACAAGAGAAAAGAGGATAACAATCATGAGACTAATGACGTCAATGATCAAACATTTTTGAATTCTTTCGAGAATATGCATGTTGATCCGACTAAGTCTATGAGTGATTGCAATCCAAACCCGACGCACTCAGCAGGGGACCAAACTGCTGACCAGGCCAGTGATGCTAATGATCATGCTGAGGCCACACCTACAAACATCTTAATTGAAACAGTCATTCTAGAGGTGCTCGATAATGAAGAAGAGGAGACTGCTAAGGATACTCCTTTTGGGGAAGGCACAGCCACTCATAAAGATCTTGGCAGAGGCGCTGCTGAGATTCCAGTTGCTGAAAGAGTTGCTGAAGAGACTCACGTACCAGGAAATCCCGCAGCAGTTATCCCGGTTGAAGCCAATCCAGTTGCTGAGCACCAGGAAGGTGCTATGGAGAATAATGTACAAGACGATGGTCTCGCAGGGGAAGGAAATGTGGTCAGACCAATCAGACCAACATGGTTGCGTGCCCATCCTCTTGAAGATGTCATAGGAGATGTCAATGATCCCATAATGATGAGACAAGGCAATGCTATGCTAGCTTGTTATATCTCCAGCGAAGAACCCAAAAAGATTGAAAAAGCCCTGATGGATCCGGATTGGGTGAATGCAATGCATGAAGAACTTGCAGAATTCACACGGAACAATGTATGGGAGCTGGTAGACAGACCTGAACATCAAAGCGTTATAGGCACAAAATGGGTGTTCAAAAACAAGAAGGATGAATCTGGTTCAGTTGTCAGAAATAAGGCGAGACTCGTAGCTAAAGGATACAGACAATGCGAAGGAATAGATTATGACGAAACAATTGCTCCTGTAGCAAGGCTGGAGGCCATTCGCTTATTCCTTGCGTACGCTGCTCATCATGAGTTCGATGTAATCCAAATGGATGTAAAGAGTGCCTTTTTAAATGGCAAACTGAAGGAAGAAATCTATGTCGAGCAACCTCCAGGGTTCGAGCATGGTAATCAAGTGTACAGACTCAAGAAGGCTCTCTATGGATTGAAACAAGCACCAAGGGCTTGGTATGGAACTCTATCCAAATTTTTGCTGAAGAACAGTTTTCAGAAAGGGAGGATTGATCAGACTCTCTTTTGCATCGAAGATGAAGGAGATATTTTGCTGGTACAAATATACGTTGATGACATTATCTTTGGCTCTAGGAATCAAGGATTATGTGACAAGTTTTCAGAGCTCATGACCAGCAACTTCCAGATGAGTATGATGGGAAAGATGTCATACTTTCTTGGATTAAAAGTTCAACAATCCAGAGAAGGAATTTTCATTCACCAGAAGAAGTACACTCGCGATTTAATTGCGAAATATTGTCCAGAAAAGACTAAGAGTCTAAGAATTCCGATAAGTACGACGTGCATAGCTACACTTGAGAAAGAAGGAGAAGCTGTGAATCCTACTCTTTACAGAGGAATTATAGGCTCACTTCTGTATCTCACCGCCAGCAAACCTGACATATCCTACGCAGTCGGATTGTGTGCTAGATATCAGGAAAATCCTAAGAAAACACATCTAGACACTGCTAAGCGGATTGTACGCTACCTGAAGTGCACAGAAGGTCTTGGAATTTGGTATTCAAGAGAAAATAGTCTTGCTCTGAGTGGATATTCGGATTCTAATTTTGGAGGATGCAAGATTGACAGAAAAAGCACGAGTGGTACGTGTCAATTTCTGGGACACAAACTCATTAGCTGGTTCAGCAAAAAGCAGCACTCTGTTGCTACCTCTACCACTGAAGCAGAGTATGTGGCGGCCGCTAGCTGTTGTTCACAAATTCTATGGATAAGGCAACAATTGCAAGACTACGGGATTACTCCCGAATGTGTGCCTATTTACTGCGACAACAATAGTGCCATGTGCATTACAAAGAATCCTGTTCATCATTCCAGAACTAAGCACATTGATATTCGACATCATTTAATTCGAGATCATCAGGAGAAGAAGGATATTGATGTTCGATACATATGCACTGAAGATCAGATAGCAGATATATTTACGAAGCCGCTAGCTGAATCCTGATTCAAGGAATTATGTATCAAGTTAGGTCTTATGGAGTTGGATGGAACTTTGGATGAATGAAATGGTACTTTCATTCTTTCTGGATTTCTTATTTTTTTAAAGATGTTACGCATATTATCTGGATGCTGATTTAAAAGCGCTAATGGAATTATGTGGCACTTATCATTATTGTTGCGTCGAGAAAATTGCTTAGCAGATGTATTCAGATATTCAGCTGATGAAACAAGTTGTAGCAGTTGATAAATATCATTTATGGCTAGCATTTGACTATGAAGGGAAAATGGTGTTCATTAACACTTAGCAACAATACTCACTACATTCAACAAACAACAAAAGGAAACTATTATCTATTCAACAGAAGGATAAAAATCAGAATCAAGGAGGCGAGAAGGTCCTTCTACTAATTCTGGGAAAGCCTGCTCCAGCAACCAGCTCAATTGCATGCCATGAAGGACAGGAACAGCAGGATACAACCGGACGCAATCGCGGACATCCTGGAACACGAGGTCTGCCCAGTCAGCCTCGACAAGCTCCGCGTCCAAGGCCAACATGACTTGCCAAATTTCCTTGGTAAGGCAGGTGTCGTTGGGATCTCCACCCAGGACCATGTTGTTAGCAACATAGAACAGCTCTCGATACGAGCACCGGAGACCGGTTACCGCAGGAGTTGGCATGAACCTAAACCATGGAGAAAGACACCACTTTCTCCACGCAGTCCACTCAGATGTTGGCTCCATGGATCTATACCCCATCACTGATACTGAACCTCGTGGAAGTCCGAAGTCCCGAGAGAAAGACTCTCGTGACCATTGTATCAGCCTTCCTCGAAAGGCCCCGTATATGGCGTCCTTCTCAGTTTTGCAGTCCTTGAGAAACTCCCGAAGGAGATCCTCATGGAAGTGCTTGGGAGTGGTTGTCACAAATTGTTTCAACCCTGTTCCATCAATCTTTGCCATGACCATATCGGCCACGGCAGAACGATCGTGATAATAGAGACGAAGGGCCGCTTCGTCAAGGATGTTGTTTCGGGTAATGTCGAGAATATTGCTAGGAGAACTCATGATCTCAAAGTTTTTTTTTGAAAGGAAGAAGACTTTTGGTGATGTCTAACTAAATGTCACAAGAGGCCTTTATATAGAACAAGGAGATCTCTCCGCAATTATGATTTCGTGGGAATCTTTAAAGAAGCGCGATGATTCATCTTCTGAAATCTGAATCATCACCAGAAGAGAGAAAGTTGTGACGGTAAGGGAAATCAAATCAATGAGATAATGACTGCAAAGGAAGCCGAAAAGCTTCCACCTACGATTGGGGTTATGGCTATACCAATTCCGACAAAGAAGAGAACCAAAGTCACCTCCCCTGCACCGAAAGCAAAGAAGAAGACCAGGAGAAAGTTGGAGCTACTTTCCGATAAGGAAGAATTAGAAAAAGCAGAAGAAGAAAAGTAGGATGCTGAAGACACTGCTAAAGATGCTGCTGACATTACAGCAGAGAAGGTGTCTGCTAAAGACATAACAGAGGACCCTGCTGAAAGTGATCCGGAATACATTCCCAGATCTTCCAGAACCAAAGAAGAGCGTCCTCAGGGAGGAAGAAAAACTAAGAGACAGCGCTTGGCTGAACTTAAGGAGCGTGAGAAGAAAGAATACATGAAATTCATTACTGAAATGACGTTCGAAGGAAGAGACAGGAATTACGAACGAGTCAAGTCAGCCGCTTAAGAATTTAAGGCTCAGAAGAAAGCCGCTCAACAAGCACTAATGGAAGAACAAGCTGCCAAGAAAGGGAAAGGCATCGTCGATGGAAGGATCTCTGTTACCATGTCAGATGAAGAGCTTGATAAGCCAATTCAGGAAGGCAGATTCGATGAAGTGAGGTTGATTGTGGACTTAGAAAACAGTTCTGATGAAGAACATCATGGAATACTCAGACGACTTCCGGGAAATCCAGATGCAGGCCCTTCTGGATGTGAGGAAGAGGGAAGTCATGCTAGAGAAGGTTCTAGCAGTATTTGCTGGAGTACTGCTAGAAGATACTCCTGAAGGAAAGATATTGGGAGAAGAGTTCAGACGATGGAAGAAGTATGATTACATCTCTCATGAACTTGGTATGGAAGAAAGAGAGATAATCATGGCTTGGAAAGGATTAAAATTCTGGAAGCAGGAGGAATTGTGGGCAAACGAATGGATGGATCAATCTCCTTGCACAAAGCAATACTCTGATAAAGCTGTCAGCGAAAGACTTCAATTAATTGAAGCTCATAGGAGAACGTCCTCTCCTTGTTCTCTGCCAAAATCAACTTTTGCTCCCGACGACTTAACTGTTGGACACATACAACTCTCTAAACGTCAAGCCGAAGGTGCTGCTGAATATAAGAAATACCTTGCAAAGCTACCTATGCTCGAAGAATTACGGCATCAAGCCCGGTTGGCTGAAGCAGTAGCGTACAAATTTCAAACGTTAGATATTGTCACCTATAAGGACAGAGAGGAGGAATTGCAAGCCCACATGTTAGCATTCTATGTAGCAGAAGCGAAGAAACTCGAAGAAGCTGAGAACGCTGCTGCTGAAGCTGAGTTTCAAAAAGAGATCGAAGAGGATATACATCTGCTAGTCAGCGCTGTTGCTGAAGCAGAATTTCAAAGAAGAATTGAGGAGGCAATACATTTACTAGTCACCTCTGGTCAAGAAGAAGCTGCTACCACAGAAAGGACAGAAGTGGTCATGGAGGAAATTTCCACTTCCACTGCTAGGAGTCAAGCAGTCATCATACCGACCACTTCATCCTTCCTTGCCACTCCAATCAGCACGCTCCATCTTCCAACATACCTAGACTCCGTTGTTCAAATGGACATCCAAAGTGATGTGTCTACTATATCTGAGAGAATGGTGACTGAAGCCACGGATATACGAAGGGAAATTGCGGTAGTAAAATCCAATGTCGATACCGTAAAGGCCAGAGTGGAGACTGTCGAGTCTAACATTTCCTCTATCAAGGATTCTGTGCAAGAAATTAAGACAGACGTAGCAGAGCATAAACAGCGAGTAGACTCCAAGGTGAATTCTTTTTCTTCCAGACTTTTGGATGCAATCAAAGAGGGGGAAGAAAGAAGGGCTGCTGAAGCTGTTGAGAGGAAGAAAGCGAAGGAAGCCAGAGCCGCTGCAAAAGAAGAACAGAGGAGAATTCTTGAAGCTGCAAAAGAAGAACAGAGGAGAATTCGTGACGAATTCAAACGAAAAGAAGCTGAGCTCAAACAGAAGGAAACAGAAGCGAAAATCAAGATGCTCGAAGAGGAGAATGAGCGGTTGGCCAAGGATCTGGAAACAGAGGCTGCTGAACGTGCATCTGCTAAGGAGCTTTTAGACAAATTCGTGGAGCTAGCATCAAACAAATTTGATGAATTTAACAAGATGAAGAAACCTGCTCCAGACTCCTGAGTTCCTCCGTTCCTCCGGTATTTTTTTCTTGCTAGCTCCTATTTTGTCTCCATCTAATCATTTTTCATTGTACTTGTAATTGATATATCATATGAATGAAAATTGATCAGACAGAGACAACTTCTCATTGTCAATCTCTGATTTTCACCGTGTTTCTTAGTTGAAATCATGGTTGTAAAACTCGGCCTAGGCGGCCGCCTAGGCGCCGATTAAGCGCTAGGCGGCCCCTGGCCGAGGTGAAAACCCCTTATTCGGCAGTCTTAGGCGGCTTTCGATTACTCGGCGCTTAGTCGCCGTCTAGGCGGGCTAGGCGGACCGATTAAGCGGGTTATACGGTCTGATTAGGCGGCTTGGTGCAAGCTGGGCGCTATTTTTTTTTTTTTTTGAATTTAGGCAGAAAAGACACACCTCTTCATCTCCTCACCCCAGCAGCCGAAAATCTAAACCCACGAAGTGCCCATACTCTTCGCTCAGCCACTACCCAGCCTTTGCCATATGACTTGCTGCCGCCATACCTTGTCCCGCATCTTTCGAGTGCAAGAAGTTGCTGGTTTTTTCATCAATTTTATCAAATCTGCGCAAACCCGTTTTCTTAGTTTTGCCCTTATAATGAATTGTATAACAAATAATTATAATTTAACTACAATTATGTAGATTCTAATAGATTAAGATTGACTATGAGAAGATTTTGTATTATTTTGTTGCTTTTTGATATATTTAAACTTTGATAAAAATTTTATTATAATGATTTTTTAACTATATAGTATAAAATATAAAAAAATAAATTCCCGCCTAGGTTCCGCCTAGAAACCGCCTAGGCCCCGCCTAGACCGCTTAGGCGCTAGGCCCTATGTGGCCGCCCGACTAGCGCCTAGCGAGTTTTACAACCTTGGTTGAAATACACTATTTGTGTATTCAACACATCTGAAAACAATTGGATTGAAATTGAAAAGGTAATATGTCTGATAATTTTATTTGGGTGCTAGGATTCCTAGCATATTACCTCTGCAGCATTTACTTATGCATTTAATCGAGAAATATTTCCCAGCACTTGTTGAGGGGGAATTTTATTTTTTCTTTGCTTGAACTTAGATGGATAAACTCTGTGTTAGATTGCTTGAATAGTTTAGTATTTTTCTTGTAAACACAGACATTCTTCCTCTTAGCTTCAGCAAATGATAGTAAGCTTTGATCGCACCAAAAAGGGGGAAATTGTTGGGAAATTGTTCTTAAAATATCCCTTAGGGGGAAATTTTGTTGAATCAAACCTTAGCATTTGGTCGATCATTTGCCGAATTCTAGATAAGTCTAAAATATCACGTAATGTCCTGTATAGATCATCTATTGAGTTGTAATAGTTTAGTGTGCTAGAAGATCTAGCAGCAGACATCGAAGGGAAGCGTTTGCTAGAATACAAGCGGTAGCAGAATGTTAAGGCTTTAGCATTTGCTAACGGTCAGCAAACCAAAGAAAATGCTAGAAGAACGGATGTCAAGGAATCCTCGCAGGAACTCTTAGCGTGACAAATATCCAGTAGCAGATTGCTAAGAAGCACTAGCAGGACGAGAAAGTCAATGTTGGAGACACACTACTAGTCTGACAGAAAGTACACAAAAAAGGGACGGAGCCTTCCCAAAGTAGTTCGAAAGGTACACTGCAATGCAAAAAGGATCTGAACAAGTCATATCACTCTCGGACAAAAGAGACGTTGTGTCTAATGGATATGGAGATTCAAGATTTGAATCTCCATCTATAAAAGACAGGTCCAAAAAGTGAGAATGACTACTACTTTTCTCACATCAGGCATTCACGAACACTCAAGCAAGAGATTCCTTTGACAAAGTGAACAAAGTAAAAGTAGTCAGTTGAGAGCCTTGTGAAAGAATATTAAATGCTCTCAACAACCAGAAGTGTCGCTCATTGATTAACTGACACTCCATTGAAGATATTCTTGATTGCATTCAAGAGTTCTCAATCATTGGGATTCCTTTCTTTTCAGAAAGAATCTAACAGTCGAACACCTGAAAAGGTCTAGACTCAGACGGGCACTCAGCCACATTCAAGAAAAGTCAGGAAGCGACTATAAAACTTCCAAATCAGGCAAGGCAGGAGTTTCGAAGGTGTGCCCTTGACCCAGCCGAGCCAACATCTGAGGAGTTCAGATTAACGGAGGATAGCTGTCAAGTAGCCAGGCCGAAAGCTCACTGCCTACTTAACTGTAAAAGGCGAATCCCTGTAATCTGTATACTTACTTAGTGAATTCTTAGCATATCGGCTAAGGAGTGGACGTAGATCTTCTTGGATCGAACCACTATAAACATTGTGTTCCTTTACTGTTTTATTGCACACGTGATTTGAAACCTAGCAATCATATTGCTAGTGTATAACTGTGAAGAAACTTAACCCATTTCTGAGCTTAACTAATATTTAGAAAGAGAAGACATAAAGTGTAAGTGACGATTATTTATGCCGCTGCAATTTGTGTTAAGTTGTTGTCACGACGACACTGATATTTAAGGACCAACAGCTAAAGAGAGTAGTCAGTTGAGCGCTCACATCTGAGAATATTCAAAGCTCTCAACAATTGTCGTAGTGTTCCCATTCAATATCTGACACTACATTGAAGAGATTCCTTGACTTAGCTCAAGAATCTTCAATCATGGGGATACCTTCCAAATCTGGAAGCATCCAACAGTCTTTTCTGAAAAGGATTGACTCCGACGGGTATTAGCCGCAAACCAGACAGAGTTCGGAGAGATCTATAAAATCTCCATTCTAGCGAAGGACAAGTTTTACGAAGGTGCGCCCTTGACATGACTGGAGCTGCAGCTACTAAGAGATTGGAGGATCGAAGGATAGCTTTGTAGTGGCTAGGTCGAAAGCTCACTACCTACTACAAGTGAACGACGATTCCTTATACTCCATATAACTTTTTAGTGATATTCTTAGCAATATTGCTGAGGAGTGGACATAGATCTATTGGATCGAACCACCATAAATATTGCGTGTTCTTTATAGACCAAGTCAGTCTCGAGCAGAGGATGTGTTGGAATTGATCCACTCCGACTTATATAGACCAATGTCCACACAAGCTCGTGGAGGCTATGAGTACTTCGCCACATTCATTGAAGATTACTCAAGATTCGAATATGTCTATTTACTTCGCCACATGTCTGAATTCTTGGAGAAATTCAAATTGTTTAGGACTGAGGTAGAAAAGATGCTAAGTAAGACTATCAAGACACTACGATCAGATCGTGGTGGAGAATACATCAGTAACGAGTTCTTGCAGTACTTGTCAGATAACGGGATTACATCTCAGTGTACTGCACCAGGAACCCCTCAACAAAATGGTGTAGCGGAAAGAAGAAAAAGAACTCTCTTGGAAATGGACAAGTCGATGATGAGTTATGCAAGCTTGCTGATTACGTTTTGGGGATATGCCTTGGGGACAGCGGCCTATTTGCTTAACCTGGTACCTTCTAAATCAATTCCTAAAATGCATCTGGTACTCTAGTATGGGCGAAAGACAAGTTTGAATAGAGTGAGGGTTTGGGGTTGTCCAGCATATGTGCTGACAAAGGAACCTGATAAGTTAGAAAGTAGGTGTAAGCTGATGTTGTTTGTAGGATGTACCAGGCAAACGAAATGTGGTTACTTTTATTATCCTGAGAATGAGAAAGTGGTTGTCAGTACCAACACAAGATTCTTGGAGGATGAATATGTAAGAAACCACAGATCGTAGAGTGAAATTATCCTCCACGAGCTTAAGGATAAGGAAATGATTCCATCAGGAAAGCCAAGTGTTGTGGTAAATCCACCTGTAATAGGTGAGGCAATACCAACACTGCCATCAATGCAAGGTATGGGACCAACGAGTACTGTGTCAACTACTGACACGGCTCAGAAGCCTCGTCGCAGTGGGAGGGTTGTCCACAAACCCGAGAGGTATATTTTTGTGGAGAGTCCTCTTACTTGATCCCAGAAAGTGGATTGGATGATACCAATCCCTGGACGTATGACAAGGCAGTATCTGATAAAGATGCAGACAAATGGCTGATCGCTATGGATTCGGAAATAGAATCCATTACGGCTATGGATGTATACCAAAAAACTGATTTGCTAGATGGCTATGAAGGGATTCGTGAACTGAATCACGAAGTCCGTTTGCCAAGGATCGTTAATTGGTATATCAAAATAAATTGCTATGCCTATGAATGATCCTAGCATGCTCCTATATTATTATGCCTAAGAAAGTTTATGCGGAATACCTGGATTGATGAACTCTGAGGAACGAGTGCGCGAAGATTCCCATTGATCTTTCCCACGCACAAAGATTTAATTCCTAACAGATTGAGGAAATAAATCTTAAGAAAATAAAATAGTTATTTTCGAAAATCAACGAGAGAGAGAAGAAGAAAAATCCTCCCGATTTGATCTTCTGATCTGTATCCCAACTCGATCTGAAAATCTGGTGAAGATTCTCTATCAGATCCCTTGCCCGGTTGAGAAGAAGAATTTCCTCCTCGTTCTCTGATCTTAGTCGATCACCACAGCTCCCAAAACCTGGTTTGTTGTGTGCAACTTATGATCTTGTGGTGTGTAGTGATCTGAGGAACTGAGGCCTATTTATAGGAAAATACTGGACTTCTATTGGGCTTGAGTTTCATGGGTCAGACCAGGGACCAGAATGCAAATAGCAAATAAGGCCTATCAATTAATTAATTCCCATATTCAACCCAGAATATAATTAATTAATTAGTATTGATTCATTCCACAAGAGAATCAATATTGTCCTACCTATTTGTTACCACGTTTTGAGGTACGGGTTGCATGGGCTCGGTATATCCCCACATTTAAGGTTACAAACATTCGTTAATTAATTTAAGCTCTAACAAGCTATTTAATTAATTTAGATTCTTATATTCCTGAATCAATCCACTCAAACCTTTTCACTTATGCTTGAACTTAATCAGCCTGCAGGACTTAGCATAACGAACCTTTTGAGCTATTCAGGGAATGTCACCATCCTATACTGGATGTGGTTATCTAGTTCCATCACCAGACAGTCATACACAAACTGCTATTACCCAAGATACAGATATACAAGCTCAACTAGATCTTTTCACTGCAACTCAAAGTAATACACAATCTGCATATACTTTTGTACCTTCGTTTAGGCTTAGGATCTCGTCATGCCATAGAGATCTAGATTCTTTTAATGTCAGATAAAAGAATCGATCTCGACTTAGGTCCTTATCAATGTGTGCCCCACACCAGCATACCAAGCCATCCAAGATAAGATGCTTATTACTGCGTATGCTGCAGCCTACACTGACAGTTTATCCTGGAACTGTCTCAGCTGTGATAACTATTTATATCTCGCTAGGTCAAACGATCCATACCGTATGATCTCCCTATCGACGAGAAAAGAGGATAATTGCGTTTGCGACACATGTTTGTTAATTCATACAGGAGATGAACATACAAAATTTATGATTCCCAGTATATTAACCAATCGACCTTGTACATAATATACCAATCATAATGCTTTCAGTATATAAATCCATCAGGCTATCGAGCCATAGGGTGCAAATGGGTATACAAAAGAAAGAAAGGAGCAAATGGTGAAATTACAGCTTTCAAAGCAAGGCTGGTGGCGAAGGGTTATAGTCAGAAAGAAGGTGTAGACTATGATGAGACCTTCTCACCGGTAGCCATGCTTAAGTCCATTCGTATACTCCTAGCCATAGCAGCACATAAGGACCTAGAGATCTGGCAGATGGATGTCAAAACCGCGCTTCTAAACAGGTACCTTGAAGAAGGTAGGGACATCTATAAGCAACAACCAGAAGGTTATGCGCAAAGGGGCGAAGAACATTTGGTCTGGAAGCTAAAAAAGACGCTGTATATTTTTAAGCAAGCTTCACGGTCATGGAACCTGCGTTTTGATTAAGTGATTAAATCTTATGGATTTTCACAATGTTCAAACGAGAGTTGCGTGTACCGTCTGTGTGTCAGCGAAAGCGTGGTGTTCCTTACACTTTATGTAGATGATATTCTCCTATTTGGCGACAATGTGGAAGTATTGTCGGGCATAAATGGGTGGTTATCCGAACAGTTTCATATGAAGGACCTTGGGGAGGTAGGATACATCCTAGGGGTAAAAGTATTGCGGGAGCACAATAAGAGAATGCTGAAGTTGTCTCAAGGGTCATATGTGGATACTTTGATTGCCCGTTTCAGCATGCAAACTGCTAAGAAAGGTCTGTTACCCTTCAGACATGGCATACATCTTTCCAAGGATCAGTGTCCGGTGACACAAAAGGAGAAAGATGAGATGAGCAACGTGTCGTATGCATCGGCCGTGGGAAGCCTTATGTATGCAATGCTATGTACGAGGCCAGATATCTACTTTGTTGTAGGCATGGTAGCAAGATACCAGTCTAACCCTGGAAAGGTGCATTGGACCGCGGTAAAGCACATACTCTAATACTCGAAAAGGACTAGAGACTATTGTCTCGTCTATCAGTGTGAGGAGTTGTGCCCTGTGGGTTATACTGATTTGAATTTCCAAGCAGACCGAGACGAAAATAAGTCCACATCTGGCTATGTGTTTACATTGTGAGGTGAGGTCTTATCATGGAGGAGTGCAAAGCAGAAGTGCATTGCCGACTCCACCGTGGAAGCAGAATGTGTGGCAGCTTCTGAAGCTTCGAAAGAATCAGTATGGTTTCGAAACTTCCTTCTAGAGTTGGACGTGAATCCTAAGCTGCCCAAGACCATCACCGTATATTGTGATAATTTCGGAACTATGGCTAATTCAAAGGAACGACGAACTCAAAGAGCGACAATACACATTGAAAGGAAGTACCATATTATACGAGAAACCGTAGCAAGGGGTGATGTGCTAGTAGAGAAGATTGATACAAAAGATAATCTAGCGGATCCATTCACAAAAGCTCTGCCACAGAAGGTCTACGAGATGCTCGTACGTAACCTTGGGCTGAGGGCAAAGCTAGCCATGTAGAATGATTGATGAAATAACTAGATTAGTTTAGACGCGTTATACTCTAGAAAGCACCTGTATAATGCTTTGAGTATAAGTGGGAGATTGATGGATTTATATATTGAAAGCATTATGACTGGTATATTATGTACAAGGTCGATTGCTTAATATACTGAGAATCATAAATGTTGTACGTTCATCTCCTGTCTGAAGCAAACTCAATTATCCTCTTATCTCGTCGATAGGGAGATCATACGATGTGTAGTAGATCACGAAAGATTGTATGGATCGTTTGACCTAGCGAGATATAAATGGTTATAACAGTTGAGACAGGTCCAATATAAACTGTCGGTGTAGGCTATAGCATACGCGGTAATAAGCATCTTATCTTGGATGGCTTGGTATGCTGGTGTGGGGCACACATTGATAAGGACCTAAGTTAAGATCGATTCTTTTATCTGAGATTAAAAGAATCTATATCTCTATGGCTTGTTGAGATCCTAAACCTAAATGAAAGTAAGAAAGTATTTGCAGATATAGTATCACTTTGAGTTGCAGTGAAAGGCTCTAGTTGAGCTTGTATATATGTATCTTGGGTGATAGCATTCTGTGTATGACTGCCTGGTACTGGAACTAGGTAACCATATCCAGTATAGGATGGTGACACTCCCTGAGCAGCTCAAAAGGTTCCTTATGCTAAAGTCTTGCACGATGATTAAGTTCAAGCATAAGTAAAAAGGTTTGAGTGGATTGACTCAGGAATATAAGATTTTAATTAATTAAATAGCTATTCAGAGCTTAAATTAATTAACGAATGTCTGTAACCTTAAATGTGGGGATAAACCAAGCCCATGCAACTCGTACCTCAAAATGTGGTAGCAAATATGTAGGACAGTATTGATTCTCTGGTGGAATGAATCAATACTAATTAATTAATTATATTCTGGGTTGAATATGGGAATTAATTAATTGATAGGCCTTATTTGCTATTTGCATTCTGGTCCCTGGTCTGACCCATGAAACTCAAGCCCAATAGAAGTCCAGTATTTTCCTATAAATAGGCCTCAGTTCCTCAGATCACTACACACCACAAGATCATATGTTGCACACAGCAAATCATATTTTAGGAGTTGTGGTGATCGACTAGATCTGAGAAACGATGAGGAAATTCTGCTTCTCAACCGGGCAAGGAATCCGAAGAGAATCTTCACCAGATATTCGGATTGTGTTGGGATACAGATCAGAAGATAAGATCAGGAGGATCGTCTTCATTCTTCTCTTTCCTTCTTGTTTTTGAAAATTATTCATTAATTTTCATAGATTTAATTCCTTTTATCTGTTAGGAATTAATCATTCTGCGTAGAAAAGAGATCAAGATCAAATCTCCGTGCACTTATTCTTCAGGTTTCTACAATCCAGGTATTCCGCATAAACCCCCTTATGCATAATCAATAAGAGCATGCTAGGAATAATCATAGGCGTAGCTATTTATTTTTGATATTCCGATTAACGATCTTGGCAAACGGACTTCGTGATTCAGTTCACGAATTCCTTTAGTTCCTTCGTACTGTCAACTATGCTATTTTCAACTGGTCAGTTCTTCTGTTTGTCACTTTTTCTTCTCTAACTGGACTGCTTCTCAGTCTAGTAATTTCTCTTCTCTCATAATTGGAATTTCGGCTATGATTGATCCTCATTTCTTTGATTAGTTATTCAAGTTCTCAAATTATCGGCCGGTTGGGCCTAAACTATTACAAATAATAATCCTATACAATTATTTACAAGATCAACTAAGTCATTTCTAAAAATTCAACAATTGACTGACAATTTCTAACATTTATCAAAACTCTATAATTCCTAATGCTATGCAAGATTTATAATAAGCTCTAAGATCAATTTCACTTTAATTAACTTTATATAAAAAACAATTAAGTTATGATTTTCGATAATCATCAAAACAAACATAATTTTTAACTAACACACAATGTAATAAAAATGATCTAAAATCTTATATGCTCACCTAATTAACATCTCTATCTTAATTATATCAGTGTGGCGGCCATCAAACATCATAATCTTGTGAAGACCTCGCTGTCAAGCCTAGAATAGACTATACGGTCTACATTTGTCCTACAGCAGTGAGAATCAGCACGTGGCACATATAATTTATATGAATTATCAATCTCTTTTATTTATTATTTTAAAATTTCAACTAAAAGAACAACAAAACGTGTGCGTGTATTCGTGTGTGAGTATATCATTCGTTTATTGAAACAAAAAGAATTTTTTAATATTAATTTTATACTTATTCAGTAAAGAGTTTGTGGTTATTACAAATTGCATGGTGAGGAGGTCAAAGGGACATTTCGAAATGATAGAAATCAAGAAAAAGACTTATTTTTTATATCTATTGCTAGAGACAAAAATCTACAAATAATAACAATTTCATAATCCACCTTTAATACTTACAATTTTGTATAGAGGATTATAAATTAATGAAAGTACTTATAAGTTAATTGGGATTCAAGATGAGATAGAAGAAATAACAATTGCACAAATTTAAATAATACAGAAAAATATGAAAGCAAACTGAAACAGTAGCTGAGTCGAGATAATCTCTTCCCGCAAGACAAATACGTCACTGTAGTGCTCGGTCTCAGCGGTTTGTCCCCAAAGGTAAAACGACTACGTCTCGGTCGAAACAACACTGTAATCAAACGAGATCCGGCGAACTGGAGAGGAGCAGGACTGAAAAGCTAAAGGTTGGAAGAATGCAAGGAGAAAGAGGTCTTGACGGACCAAGCCAAGGCCCAAGGGCCCAAAGAACACCCAAACACCGATTGCCAAGAACCAAGAACAAAGAACCGGGAACCGTGAACCGGGGTCCGGGGCTCGGGGCACAGCTCATGGTCGCGGGCGCAGCCTGCGGCGGCGTCGCGCGTGGGCACACGGTGGGCACGTTGAGCAACGTCTCTAGCACACTCAGTTATTACACCATATTAATGTAAGTTTATTTATACAGGTTAAGACAAGATTAGATTCCCAATATGATATGTTTTAATTATTACATGTATTTAATTAATGCTTGTCTTAGTTAACCATGTAATAATGATGCCACATGTCAACTTCACAGATTAATTTCTCACTCATTGGAATACGAATTTGAGAAAATAAATATACAAGGATTATTTACTCGCATCATAGATCGATCCTGTAATATGTAATTTCCATAAAATTAAATATTTATGTCCGAAATATTTTTTCAAATAGCTCTGAATTCCAACAAAATCTACCAATAATAACAATTTCATAGTCCACCTTTAATACTTACAATTGTATAGAGGGTTATAAATTTATGAAAGTATTTATAAGTTAATTGGGATTCAATTCGATAAAACTTGATTTAATTATGTAACGAAGCTTGTTTGTTAAAATGAAACATGCTTGACCTTTACAATATTCAACTTGAGAATTCATGAGCAAACTCATTAGTTAAAATTTCTGTGAAATATAAGAATAAGATGTATAATTAATATTTGTTTAACATTTTTTGTATTTAGAATAAAATTCAACTTTAGTATAAATATAATTTTTTTTAAGATTCTTTATTTCTTTCAAAATAATCTAATAAACATTTCAAATATAATTTAAAATAAAAAAGTTTATTTAGATTCATCTAAAGTTCAATTAAGTTAGCGAACTACAAAGTATTCAATAAAAAGCTCAAGCTTGATTTAAATTAAATGAGTTAACTATAAGCAACACACTAATGATTATTTTAATTAAATCGCCCCTATTCGTAATTCTATATCAATGCCGAATTTCCTTGTGACTTGTGTTAGGATGTATTCCTATCTAATAATTGTTTTTATGTATCAAAAGTTTGTATAAAAACCACCAAGTTATGAGTGTCTCTAGATTAACTTAGTACGTGTAAATATGTAAAGTCCTATTAGGTTATATCGAGTTATAACGGAACTGACGAAGCTAATCAAGACAAACTGGGTTGAAATACAAAGCCCCAGTTTGTATTGTGCGGAGTAAAAAGAGACCAGCTACCAGTTTTGAGCTGATGACTGAGAGTAACTGAGGGAAGACACCAGCTTGAAACACCTCCAGTTTACGAAATCAGTTCCTACCTACACGAAGAGAGAAAGAGAATGAGCTAGAGGAATCATAAAAAATTAGTCTATAAGAATGGAGATATAATAAAGAATAAAGGAGCTTGAACCAGTTTAAATTCCTCGGACTGGTAGAGCCATTCTGACACAATATTAGAATGTGGACATCCAATGTAAAAAAATGACATAGCAAGTGTAGAACCTCAGGAAAACCACCCTACTCCCGTCAGAAAAGAGACACATCAAAATTGATGGTGCACAAACGTTTCCAAAGGGCTACATTTTTTAAACCTCTTCTACTCCGTCTATAAATAGACGAAGTACTCTTATAAGAGAGGTTACGACTATGATTATGACAACAACTAAGTAATACCTTCCAACGACTTACAAATTTAAAGTCAAATTCAACTTGCATATTAATCGTCGTTCATCTTCTGTCAAGATTCTAGTCTACCGTGTTTCATTATCTCAAGACGAGATTCGTAGATTTCAAGCTCGAGTTATCTTATTGGTGTTCTTTCACTCCTAAAAAGTACACAATAGTCACTGCAAATCTCTAGCAGTGATTCTAATGGGCTTTCAGTCTACCAGTTCAACAGTTCGGAAGAACTATAAAACTTCTAACTCTGGAGAGGGAGGTTGCGCGGTGTGCCCACACTCCAAATCTGCGAAACAGAAGGGACCAGAGAGGCCTGGATGAATGAGCTAATGGACTGGTAGACACGAGCATCTACAAGCTAACGATAGATCGCGAGACCATCATGTAACTAAGGTTTAGTTAATTTCCAGACCACGGTCTAAAGAGAGGGTGAAAGACTTTAGGCCCTGAACCTCTATAAATTCCTTGCATTTGACTGTTTTCTTATTTTTTTTTTTTTGCAAGGCTTTTAAAACTCAACAGAATCTAGCGTTGATGTATATTTGAACTGAATTCTAAACTCACTACTCTCTAACAAACTAATTTAAAAACACAAACTGTTCAAGAACCACCAGTTTGTGAGTACTAGTTTTGTTCTTAAAATTCCTCGCACATCAATAGATACTCTAATCTCGGGACCAACAACTTGGAAATTATTCCCACATGTTTTAATAGTTCAAGTTAGTCATTTTGTTATGACAAATATCAATTTTAGCAACTTTTATAAACACATCCCAATTATAGCAAAAATTGAACTTTTCCTTGATTTTAAAATTTTAACTCCAAAATTACCCCTATATGTGTTTCTTTTTTATTTTTCTTGATTTAATCTATATTTTTTATATGGTATCAGAGTTTAGATGTTTATTTCAAGAAATATTTGTATTTATTAGTAATAAGTATTATTCTAATGGAGAAGACACCTAGAAAATATGAATCAGGATAAAAGTCGGAGATTCGTAAGTTAAAGGAGAGTCACAAGAATTGATTAATTATATTATGAATTAAAAATGGGAATTGGTTAATTGATTGTCTCACTTTATTATTTTTATCCGATCATTGGTCCGGCCTATAAACTGTTGAGAATCTATTAAGTTTTTTCCCTAATTATAAATAGTCTTAGTTCCTCATAATTAAATAAATAAGTTTCAAATTATATCTAAGATGTTGGTCCTTAAATATCAAAGTCGTCGTGTTTAGATAGAAACACGAAATGCAGCAGAATAATTAATCGTCACTTACACTTTATATTTTTCTTTCAAGATTAGTTAAGCTCAAAGATAGATTAGAGTTTCTTCACAGTTATACACTAGCAATATGATTGCTAGGTTTTAAGTCGTGTGAGCAATGAAACAGTAAAAGAACACAGTATTTATAGTGGTTCGATCCAGACAGATCTACGTCCACTCCTTAGCCTACACGCTAAGAATTCACTAAGTAAGTATACAGATTACAAGGATTCGCCTTTTACAGTTAAGTAGGCAGTGAGCTTTCGGCCTGTCTACTTGACAGCTATCCTCCGTTAACCTGAACTCCTCAGATGTAGGTTTGGCTGAGTCAAGGGCACACCTTCGAAACACCTGCCTTTCCTAGTTTGGAAGTTTTTGTTGGGATTATATACTGAAAGCATATATGATTAAGTGTTTTGTACACTGGTCTTCATATATGTTGCCGCAACAATGCTCGCTGTCTGATAGAACAAACATACAACGAACCATAATATCCTATTATCTCGCCTATAGGGATGATCATATGGTGTGTAG